>JAGTTH010006174.1:0-85393 GCA_022606485.1 Agraylea sexmaculata | reverse complement strand
AGGGGTGACTAGGAATGTGTTGACTGAGGAACACACACTTACGCCTTTATCGAATAACAATACACTTCATTATATACAATGCGATATCTAATGTTTATATCTATGATTCATGTATTTTTCTATCAGTTGTTCAATTTATTTGTTCTGATTATCTGTTATTTCGTATAAAATCCTATCAACTGCACCTTATAGCGAAAATATTACGACCTTATAAATTGATGACGAAGCTACGACAGAACCTTCAAAGATTACGACTATATGAAATATTATATATATATATATATATATATATATATATATATATATATATATATATATATATAATATATATATATATATATATATATATATATGTATATTTTTTTGTTGATAATGATCCTGTGGTGATAATGATAGTAGTATTGAGCATGTGTTCCTATTTGAAAGCGTGTCTAATTGGTGAACACATTTAGAGTTGAGCTCGACACACTCGCTTGTGATCAAAGCGATGCGCCATGTTTTGCGAATGGGGCATATCCCCCATACTATTGCCACTATGTACTATGTATGTATGCATTATGTACTACCTTTTGGACATGACGATATATGAAATTAAGCTTTCATTCCTACCAACCATGTTTAACTGCTTTAAATTATATCTCCTAGCTCAACAGTTTCAGTGGGTATACAAATGACATAAAAAATGTCTGAGTTGTGGTTAAAAATATGGATTTAAAATATCAAATAATTATTACGTACCTAATATTGGAGGAATTTATGACTAGACTAAACTGGTCATAACTCTCGGATGAAGACTTGAATGTTTAATACGATCAAATGATTTTTTTTATTTGTACTAAATGACCACATATTCTAAAAGACTAGGGGCCCAATTTTTTAAGGGTGGAAAAAAGTATGGTAAATTTTCTAGGTTAGTCAAAATAATGTAACATGGGATTTTTTAAATATTTTTTGGTTAATTTAACTTTATTTTTCAGTCCAGGGGGGTACGCAACCCCCTTACCTCTATATTTATAAGAAAGAAGTCATCAGTTTTGAAAAATACATACATACATAGCTATAATTATTAATTACTCAGTATAAATCGTGCATATATGCATCTCATAAGATACATTCTGTATAAAAAAAAATAACATTTAATATTGTTATAATTTAATTATTTTATTACAAATTATATATATTTTAGGTGACATACAAACAAAATTTATATGTTATAATTTTCACATTTTTAATGGGTGTAGGTATAATTTTTCGGTATATATTTCTAATAAAATAATTTCCTTTCTGACGTACTGGGGATTTAATTGTATTTATACGTTGTTTGTGAGACAAATGCGGTGGGCATTGTGGGGAAAATATGTCCTGGTTGGTTTTAAGCTTGAATAGAGCTTCATTGTGCTGGACTTTCGCAGACTTTTCATACAACCACACTTTTGGTTCTGTGCACACTTTTCACTCTAATCTTCGTCTCCTTTGTCGTGTTTCAACTTCGGTATTATTCGTCTGCTAGTGTTTCTTTAAATCGTCACAAAAGGTCCAAACATGTATTGTTGTGATGTTGAAGACAATAGGTTAGTATTGTCATCGCGATTCTAATAAAATAAATGCCAGTTTTAGTTTATAATTAAGGTTCTCACGTGACACGGTGTGAGGAATAAAATATGACATGGCTTTGGTGAGTTGATCCAGGAATGAAGATATTAGTTTTCAGGTGATGGAATAGTATGTAATAGTGAGCAATTGAAACTTAATCATGAAGAGGAGGTGTGTGTATAGATGAAAATATCCCATTACGTCTTACGGGCTCCACGTCTCCGGTTTCCAAACTACTCAAGATCAAGTTTGCTCTTATCCCAAGTCTCCAACTATAAGTATACCTACTCTTCCATTTTCTTTTTAAACTTCTAATCTCATTACGTACACAATCACGATCTTTGTATATTCGTTATACTTTGGTAAATAATACATTCAATGAATTTAAAAAAAATTTATATGGATAGTGACTTGATGCAGAAATTAGCCAGCAAGTTAATATCTAGCTCAGGGAATAAGACACATAGCTACAAATACCATGGTCATGGGTTTAAATCCTGCTCGAATATTTTTTTTATTCAATCGGTTATTGTTACTGGGAAATCGGTGATCGTCTCAATCCATGTTCCTGGATTATATATAAGATGAATAATGAGGCGGTTTTTAAGCCTGCCAGTGATTACCGATCAAGGCAATGTTGTGTCTTAAAATACAATTTAATACATCTTCTAAAAAAGAATAAAAATAAATAAATGCTCCATTCAGATAAGTTTATTAAAAAGCTTTCTCCATCCATTACTAATAATATACCTTTGTATTGTTTTAGACATCTTGATGATTTGGGAAGCGTAAATTAAGTCTCGTGTCAAACTCTCACATTTATGAGTTGTCTATTATATTTATATTAAATATATGTTTTATTATATTAGCGCGTTTTGTGTATATTTTCTGTGTCACGCGATGGCTATTCGCGATTCACGCGACGCAGATTCATCTTATAGATTAATTATGCCTATAATTTATTATATATAGTAATAGACATTTTTCTTTTAATAATTCTTTTTTGCATGTGTTGCTGTCAATGAGTTGCATATAAAACATGCATTGTTTTTTCAAATGCCTTTAAGGATTTTTTTTAACCTATAGGGTATAAAAAATGATTGAAATAGGTATTGTCCAATATTTAATTTTGTATTGTACATAAAGGATGTCGTCAACGAAAAAAAAGTATTTCGTCATCGGCAAATAATAAGAGAATAAAATCTAGAAGGATGATTATTTAATTTCGTAGATTGCTTTGTGTTGAAAATATAGGGGACGAGGAGTTGGTTTGAATAACAGCGTTTCATTTTAGTATAAAAAGATTTTCCCTCTCGTAATTCGTTTGTTGTCGCTCACATTTAAGAAGTACCGTTTTTGTCAGCCAGTCTCTTTGAATTTACGACCGTTTCTCATAAATATATAAAAAATATGTAGTTTTTTTATCATACGTATACGCCAAGAGCTTGTTCCTCATCTGGCTCTCGACGCTAAAAGCCGACAGGAATTTATCACCCTTACAAAATCGAGTTTGCATAAATAAAATAAGTAAACGTAAGCGCCTCTCAAGAGACACCGTTGTTCCATATCTGCATACTTTTTGCCCTCTTACAAAAAAATATATATCAGCTTGGAAAACTTAAAAATAATCTTAAATTAGTGGGAAATAATTAATATATATTATTATGAATAAAAATTATTTCAGTTGGCATATAATAATAGTTATTTGGTGTATAGAGAGGTAGTTAAATATTATAATCGGAGTGGCCATTGTGTATAATGAAGTGTGTAATTAAATCTACGTCGACTGCATGAAGAGCTGGCAAACTATAACTACGGGCGTTTAGCCAATATTCTTATACATTTAACCCACGAATATCATCAAATAAAATAACGTATTAACATCAAAGTGAAAACATACGCGAAATTGGTTTATTTAATGAGCCCAAGCAATTATAAATTTTGCTCACTATCAGTGAAATCGTATAAATGGATTTATTCATTAAAATGGCTTCTACGTAAACTAAATCAACAAGAGCGGAAGTTTTAAAACATTTGAAAAGATGCCAAATTTTAAACTGAATTATTAATATAATATATATAAATTATGAAATTCTATTATTAAATAGTAACTTTTATATAAATCGAAAAGCACTTAATTCATCACTACATAATTAAAGCAATTTACTTAATTTTGGATTGCGTCGAATTGAGGCAAAGTCTTTAATTGAATGCAAGATAAACTTTCAACTAAATTATCCATATGTATATTATTTCCATACATATCTGGAGCAATGGAATTTGGGTTGCCAATTAGTCAATTTAATAACTTAACCCAACACAAATTGTTAATTGATAATAATAAAATTTAAATATAATATGTTATTAATCTTTTTATTTAATACAAAATATCGTGATACGACATTTTTTTGAGAATCATTATTAATTGTAACATAAAATTATATTAAAGAAATCTTCATATGGACAATATTCCTTCACGATTTTTTAAGTAATAAATTTTTTAAGATAATTTATATCTTTAAATCATGGTACACTATCAACAATATAAATTTTAGGTTTAACTGACGTTACCAACACATTTATTTCAAATAAATCAACGGAATTTGTGAAAATAAAATGAACCTTACAACCATATATGTACATCCTTACATAAGGTTAAAATGAATTTTAATAAATAAACTTATAAATAATTAAATTGTTGATTTCTAGGTGGAATTTCATAATTTAAAAAAAATGTTATTTTAATTTCCACAGTAATTTTATTAAGTACTTTCGACTACTAACTTGTAGTTATTTTCAGAGACTGAAATGAAAAATAATTATTTTAGTACTTTATTCGCCATTTATGTGGTGGGATCAAATATAATATACTGTGCAGGGATTTAATAATATTTATAATATACATTGCTAAATAATACATTTTTATTATAATATATTTTACACTATTTAAAACACAAAATATTTCTAAACTACTATTTTCCTTTTTTTTAATATTACATATAATATTATTATATCATACTGTAGTACCACTAGAGCATTACGGGGGATCCCAAGTCGCCGTGATGATCGTGCAGCACTCGTCAGTTGGAACATGGAAGAAGAGAAAAGAAAAATCAATAAAGAAAAACATAAAAAGAGGAACAATTAAAAAAGATGTTAAGAAGATAAAGATAAAAATTTGTGCAAGCTCTCTGTAAACATTTTGTTCGAAGTATATTTAATTTAATTTATATTTTCCACTGGTGGATTAGTTGACTAGTTGAAGTCTACTGAAATGTGTTTTGCCTTCTACCAACAAAATTGATATGATTTTATAATCGGTGTTCATTATGGATAACTCTTGGTTGGGTAATTTTAATTTGAAGTGAAGCAGCAGTATTGTTAGTATAAATATTCGCATAGTAATAATGTACATAGCGAATGGATTGTGATGCTGGCCATGGTTTGGTGATTGATATGAACCAAGTCGTACTTCCTCGCCCACAACACCCATAATGTGCTGGCATTTATTTTCCTTTCAAACATTAAAACACACCATTCAAATGAACCATTCAATGAGCAGCTCTGATGAATTACATATGAAAAACTCTCTTTGTTTTTTTTGTAACATGGCTGCTTCGTGTCAGTCGGGCATTCTTTGCCAACCAATCAAGTATCATGAATATTCAGAATAGATTACCCAGATCTTCTCTACACTTATAGGGCTTCGGTTGATATGAGACACTTCTAAGAAAGGTTTATTCCCTTATATGACAAACCCACAAAGGAAACACATTGAGTCCCGACACAAATCCACTGGAAGATATCATATTTTTTGCCAAATAAATTAGCACACGTAAAATTCTCAGATACAGATTTATAAATCCCTCAATAATCATTATTCATTATTTAGTTTATTATTTAGATTTTGGAGTCACTATTTTGAGTCAGTTGTTTCTGTGTAGTACGCTGTAGTGAATTAAGCAATTATTTTTTTAAATAATAATAAAAAATATATTTCCATCCCTGAAAATATTCTCAGTTAGTTCAAGTCCAAACTGTATAAGTTTTATAATTTTGTCGAAATAAAACAAAACTAAGTTTATGTTATGTGTGTTTATTTTATTTGTAGAAAAGAAGAAGATAAAAACGACGTTTAAATACGTCAAATATTTTTATTGTATAGTTTTGGAATTTGACCAATTGGGGCATTTTACGCCATTTTTCCATTCTGACCGTTATATAAAAAAAATCACAACTACAAAATACATATTAGGATTACAAAATAAGTATTTGTGAATTTTTGTTTATCAAAGTATACAAAATGGTCATTATAATAATTAACAATGAAATTTATTATTAAAAACTCCCAAAACTCGAAATGTGTATGCATTGAAAGTATATTTATATATAAATTGAATTTGCTCAAGCGAACATGTTTTATTGCAGCATTTAAATTGTCGCTTCTAAGTAGGTACATTGTTAGTCTTTTGGCACATAAAATCTTAATTTTATTGGCTTGCTCCAAATCCGAATAAATCCAAAAATAATTGAATTGTTCTCATTATTGTACAGAATGATGCGTTGAAAATTCCACTGCTGGAATATATTTATTTCACAAAAACGTGCATTTTTCTTATAAATATTATGCGATGTTCGCGTGCAATTTGGTAGTTTCAAGAAACGCATTCGATTCGCTGGAAGCCACAGAATGATTGCACCAGACATTCACAAAATACTAAAACGACCTGAAAATGCAACGAGTATCATTACTACTATTATCCCAGTCGATCGTAGCGTAATTGTGTACTGGACGATCGATGTATTCAATCATGTCAAATATAATCTAGTACCGCTATTGAATCGTGGTCAAATAAAGTTAGATTGAGTTATTCAAATTGAATTTGTAATGATTATTCTCGATATTAAAGAAACCTTTCTACACACGTATACAATCATTCAATCATATTTTATCTTGGTGGTTTACGATGATGTATACTTTAAATCTACCTATATGAATAGTAGTAATAGTATCTAAAATTAAGGGGGAATCTGATGGCATTGGGCATATTTTTCCAGATCTCATGATCTTGAAAAAAAATATTCAAGGTTTGCTTCAATTAATGGTTAAATAATTAAAAAAATATCACAATTGGCCATGCACAGTACTACTTATTAGTATTTTTATGAATTATGTTTTTTTATATGTACCACATCTTCAAAAAAACCTGTACCTATACAAAATTCCAGCAATCGACAAATGCTGATAAACCGACCATTCAAACTTTAAAGGCGTATGCAAGTATAGCTTAATTTATTAGTTTTCCCATGGATTTGAATGAGCTGGATGTTTTTTAACTGAGAATTATTGTACAGTAAACTCCACGCATTCATTTAGGATAAACCTACGAGCTAAAAATTATTTGTCTCAGTTACAGTGTATAATTGATTTGAACAGAGGCTGAAAGACCAACCCCAATTTATGAAGGTTTATTTGTAACTGTAAAGATTTAAAAATTTGATGAAACTATTTGTTTACTTACATCTTCATATGACCTTTATATCGAGTTTGAATGGAAATATTTTTAGAAATTAATATCCAGTCTCCTACATATATACATATATTTATGTAATATTATAATGGTGTATGGTATTTAAGTATTATTTTTACAGCAGGAGAGCATTAGTGCTATGGCCCCCCGCCAAGGTATGCTGTAAATTAAGCATGGTCGCCTTTAAAAAGCGAAATGATAGAGCAGTTCTAACGACACGAACCTCCCATTAAAACAGCTCCCTCCCTTTATATAAAAAAATACGTCTATTTGTTAAAGACCCCAGCAGTTGTCATTAACGGGACATTGAATTATAAAATTTCACTCTCACTTTGACCCGTAGTCAAGCTGAACACTTCGATGTCACGTGTCATTGAACAATAGTGGGTTGAGGAGGTCGCCGTTCCCATGGTATTTTTACAGGCGATTGATTGCAATAGTCGGGGTTATTATTGATGTCTCGTATTTGAAGAATGTCTGGCCAAGTTAGAAGCAGTCCTAAACAAATAAACGAGTGAAGAGGGTCTGTGATATTGAGAGACCGGGTGAAGAGAACAACCCCCGACCATACAAGCATATTCTGACACTAATCGAATTCCTCAGTCTAAACATCATCTTCAAAAATATTGTTTTAAATAATTTCATAATAAGCAACCACCTCGTCACGATTAACTCCAAATGATGATATTTGCGTGATGGTTGGAAATAATAATAATAAATGATAAATAAATACTCGTCATTTGTAGGGTGTGGCTATTTGTGATCTCATCGCGTGCGACAAAACTCTTTTATTAGATTTCTATTTGGAACACGCCTATATTTATTTATTCCATTGATGGCCTTTTGTCTATTTGACCGACTTTTTATCGCAAAGAAATATCCCGACCCGAAATAAATCTCATTTTGTACTATTCGTATATAATAATAATAATACTCTTCTTTAGCCACCCAAACTGTCACATAATACAAAGGAAAGGTCCTATAATATTTTTAACCTATATGAGTGTAATCAATTATTTATTGAAATAAATTTTATAAAATATTCTATTGAGCTAATTACTTTAGTTGTTAATGTATTTTTTATTGATTCCTCTGAAGAAGGTATAATTATTATTTTATTTTACATACGCCACGAGGGTTTTTTGAGAAGGTTTTTACAAATTTGGTTCACAAAACAGGAAATCAGATTAAATGTGGATCAAGACGATCGATCGGGATTTCGTTAATATTTATTTGATTTATGTGATTAAATCAATATAAAAAAATACTAGAGCGGGATTTAAACCCATGACCATGACATGGTAATATGTAATATAATGTGAATAATATACATTTAATTAATATTATTATAAGATTCATACTACATATTATGATAATGTCCAATTCTATAATATTTTAATAAATAAATGATAATTTCATTTCTCTTCGTTTCTTTTACTATTTATATACTTCAATATTATAATCAAAATATTAATATTATCATGTTAGTATTTTTATCAGAATCCGCCCATAAATAAATTTGAATATCATCAGTATAAAAATCATCGATCGCCTTGGAATTGTGTAAATAATGTCGAGTCACTAAAATATATGATGATTGTAGCCAAATAAAAGCATGTTTATGGAGTGATCTACCCTCGTTTTGTAGCTGACAGAAGACCTATATTTCTTGGGAAAGCAATTTGATCAAGCAAGTCTCTTTTTGTGTTTACCAAGCCATTGAACCAAGCCTTCATATACGATGAACGATAGACACAAACATCATTCATATGGTATATCCTGAGTAGAGAGCCGATCCATCATATGCAATTCGATACTGCAATATGTTCATATCCAGACTTGACAAGACACATTGCATTCTCATATTCGATACACTTCAATAAGCATTTTGAATCAAAACTTTACCCTGTTAAGCTGGAAATGTGAGGATGTTATTATTTGGTCTTATAAATATATTTTTGGTTATGGTTAGGTTAGGTTAGGTTATGGTTAGAATATTGATTAAATTAATGATTTTTAGTTTTGATGTTATGTGGTTTGTAACTGTTGAAATGACATACATATATTAAAATAACAATTTATTTGAGTCTCTGAAGATGATTAATTATTACAATTTCTTTATTATGCATAAGTTTTTACATAGATTGATAGAACAATACATCTTTGGAAATAGACTTAGGTGTACAGAGTGTTTACATCTTTTTACCTATAACTAACATGATAATGTTTTATTTAAATTTGACATGTGTAAAAGTTTTTAATTATAGAAAGAATGGTAAAAAAAAAAAAACTAAAGTTGGTTATGGATTGAAGGTTTTCTATAGACAATACATAAAGTGTCTTTTAAGGAGAATATAACAATAATAAAAGTTTTCTTTATAAATAAGGTTTTTGTGGTGGTTGAAACTTTTGTTTTGATGAATATATTTGGAGTGTAAAGGTTCCAATCTGTTCAATATTCTTTTTTGATATGTGATTTATTTTACAGTACTATTTCAAAATAATATAATTTCAAATAGGCAGTTATATTATGGGTAAGAATATTTTTATTCAAAATACATTAAACAATTAATAAATGTAGGTACAGTTTGAGAGCTCGTATACACCAACCGATATTTAATTAAATACTCACTTTCAAAATGTTGGTTCAATCAATATTTTGTGAAAAACCCAACACAATCACGGGGAATACAGCTCTGATTTAAATTCCCCACAGTTTCACCATAAACGAAATCCATCATATGTTTTCATTTTGAATGTACGTACGTTGTGGCAAAATGCGATATTGGAGTAATATTATACAAACTGTCAATATTATAGATATATGAAACTCCAGCAGCATATTTTTGAATAAATGGCTTCAATGTAAAAATATATACACATTTTATTTAGTATATAAACCCCACACGGTCACTGGAGAATGCTTCACTTTGATATTGTCCATACAATACTTCATTATTTGGCCGGCGGCAAGTCACCGGCAACATTTTTATTATTTAGTCTAAATATTTAAAAAATAAATATAATATAATAATAGTCGTGGATTTGGTTAGCAGGAGGGCACAAACATGATAACGGTGTTGAAACGTACTCGAAAAAAATACTCACAAAAAGCTAATGTTATTTTTTCCTCACCCCTCGATTTGATAACAAAACACGTTTGTGTTGCTTTTTTCCCTTCGACATTCATACTTAATTAGAGTCAACACTCGACTAGTGCAGGGGTCTTTCAATGAGTTTTATTTTACAGTGGTATCTCAAAATGGATGCCATAAAAGCGGTGTAACCTTTGAGATATCCCACTGCGACATTCGTGTACCGTCTCTGATGGAAATCATCCAGGATATTCCACTATCATAAATCGAACTGTCTTATGCACATTATATTATGTTAGCCCGACAAAACCACTCTATTCCATACAAAGACCATACTTCTGCAAACGATGGCCTTTTGGACCCCATACTATACCCACATACATATAATAAATATAAATCTTGAGATCATTTGTATGTGACAATAATATATAATAAAGCCTCTCTTGGCCTATATAAAGAATAAATGGAAATTATCGATGATTTGCTTCAAAATATCAACACAAAGCTTGTTTATAATAAATACAATATTTGCAGAAGAGGGAATTTTTACCATGGAATATATAATATTACTTACAATTAAATATGAAGATTTGCAAAAAGTACAAGCTTCACTATACATTTATTATGAATTATTTATTGCAATCTTCTTTGATAGTAAAATATTAAAAAAAAAACACACTTCAAGATTTGTCCCGACCTATCAAGATACCGATACTCGATTAATCAATATATATTTTTACTATATTTGGTAAATGCCTTTAATAGAGTGTATGTTATTAAATAATTATATTTGAAAGCATTGCATTTTAGCACATACTTCAAGTAAATAAAATATCAAATATCTAAAAAAAATATAGAGTATTTGCATCATGATATTGAGAAGGACAGTTTTTTTATTTAATTTGAATATTACATAGTTTCAATAATACAAATAGTCTGATGAATTAGACTTGTCTACAGTGTGTACAGAATAAATAAATCTTTTTACTTGACACATGAGAATTTTAATTAATAAAAAGTATAGGGAAAAAAATAAAAACCCATCCATGAGGAAATCGCATTAAATATTTCTTGGGGCTTTTTAATATTTTTTTCATTTGCGATCTTGATAATTAATTTATTTAAAATTGAGAAAAGAAAATTTCCATGCGTAGTAAGATCAACAAGAAAGAGCTGATTTTATGATATGTTTTAATCAATAGTAGTGATAAGGGGGATGCTGTAGTTAAGTCGTTATTCTGATAGATAATACATATAATTATAAATTATGCTATTTTGATTATAAAATAAGAATGGAGTTTTTAAAAACAGATTCCCTTTGAAATATTCCAGTTTGCAGTGCTCTAAAGATGATCTAGTTCAATTTTTCGAAGTACTTTGGAGACAAATCGACTTGTATATCTTCGGTGCTTGAGAAGCCAAATTAGTGTGTGTATTTTTCAGTAAAAATTATCTCCCCACAGAGAAGCTGTAAAGGAGAGACCTCCTCAGAGATGACGTCCGCAATTTTAGCATGATAGATGGCCGCTTCTACCTCTAGACACTATGCAAGGGGCACATAAATATAAACTAGCTGCTGTATATAATGTATTTATTATAATTATATATATATATATATATATATATATATATATATATATATATATATATATATATATATATATATATATATATATATATATATATATATATATATATATATATATATATATATATATATATATATATATATAGTTACAAGCAATGCACCAGATGTTCGTTGTCTTCTTGGATGAGGACACGAGTCCTGCATCTGTGAACAATGCCTTCATTTATCTTCATCAACCAGGAAACCTTTTCATCGCAAGCTACTTCATCGATAAGGCTTGGAAAACTTCAGCCCTGATCGAATACCATCATTAGAGATACACTTTTTAGCACAGAAACCACTCGACTCATTTATATTTGATGGCCTGGTAGATTACTTGATCAATTTTTCTTGATAAGTACAAACTCCAACATTAAGTACTTTTTAAATTACTTCACTACGGAATTTCTCCATACTTTTTAAAGTAGCACTGCAATAACAGGATTTGATAGCTAATTATAATAAGATAATAAAAAATATATTAATAGTGTAGCCAGAGAGTTTTTTGATACGATTATCATATTTTAAGTAAAGATAGTTTGGAAAAATAATTTACAGCCCTTTTCGCTGCATAATTTATTTATTTATTTATTTACGCTCCGAGGAACTATTTTATTTTTAGAAAGGGTCTTTTTGAGAGGGTTTTTTTATACAAAAAAAACGTGTTAATTTTTGGTGATCTTAATTATTACTAGTTACACAGGTCACCGACTTATTAATCAGTATTTACCTTACAATCCAGGAAATCAGAATAAACCTGGATCGAGATCGAGGGATTTTATTAATATTATTCCCGATCTCCCAGTCGTAATAACCGATCAAATCAATTTAAAAATTCTTGACTTGAGTGGGATTTGAACCCATGACCACAGTATTTGTAGCCACGCTTCTTATCCCCTGAGCTATTAGGCTGGTTAATTATTAATTATTAATTAATATCAAATTATAATTTCTACCCCATTATTGGGTTGTTTCTACAACATATAAATACATACATACATACATAAATACATAAATTAAAAATATATTCCTCCTTCTGGAGGAATATATTTTTAATTTATGTCAAATAGAACTTTAAAGGTCTTAATATGAAAAATAATAACCATATTGTATATGTGCCCTCGTATTATTATATTTTATAAATATTTTCAAACATAACTAATATGAGGATTCATATTTGATTATCCGATACGATATATATTTGAATTATCAAACATAAGATATTTTTACCTGCTCACAAAATAATACAAAAAATAACAAGATTATTAGAAAAAATATTAAGATAAAATCATGATTTATTTTAACTTTAATTGATAAGAAATAATTATATTACGGTCTAGGCTGTTTTTTTAATGAAATCCACTAGTAAAGAAATGTTATTTCCTCGAAGAATATTTGATTTTATTATCATTGATTGTTAGTTAATGAATTTTGGATAGATATGTGTAAGTAAACAGGATATAAACTCTCGCCTGCAAAGTGCTAATAGGGCGTATTTCGGCTTAGTACGCTTGCTCAGATCAAGATATCTAAGTAGAAGTACCAAGGTAGAATTATACAAGATGCTAATTAGGCCAGTACTAACCTACGGTGCAGAAACATGGGTTATTACCAAGACTGAGGAGGATAGGCTACTTAGGTTCGAGCGGAAGATTCTTAGGAGGATCTTGGGTCCTGTTCAGGAGGCACCGGGACTATTTAGAATTAGACGGAACGATGAGATTTACTCATTATATAAGAGCGTGAACGTAGTGCAGTTTATTAGGGCTTTAACATTAGGTTGGGTTAAAGAGCAGGAGGGATAGTATCGGAAATACTATCCAGCAAGCCTGTGGGTAAGAGAAGGCAGGGTAGACCTAGGCTAAGGCGGGAGGACGAGTTCTATAAGGTAGTTATTAATAACTGGAGGAGCATTAAGTGGAAGATGCTGGTGCGGGAAGCCTTGGTTCATCACTAACCTGGAGTGCTTATGATGATGTGTAAGTAAATAATATTCATAGCATAAAGGTATTTTGAAGAGGGGTACTTACGAATCACTCAACTAAATCGCTGATGAAGGTGAAATTTGACCCATGAACTAAAGTGAGATATCAGATTGGTTCATTCAAAAGTGTATTTGTATGTTTTGAAATGTGTGTGTTTTGATGTTGAGATTTGTGTTATTAAAAGTGGCAAAGTGCAGGGCAAAGGCGATATTAATATTGCAATGGCGATGGCAGTGTTTGAATTGCAGAGACCTGCTGCTGGATAAAAAGTGTGTGTCGTGGTGTTCTCTTTGAAGTTTTAATACGTTGACAGAGTACATAGAAGTAAGCAGTAGTATATAATGTCTCTGGTAACATTCCGTTCAATAGCTAAATATCCCTGGGCGATGTTCTGGTGCTCGCCCACGGCTCTTCACTTCGAACAAGCCCCTTCAACTTTCTGCAGACATTCGATTTAATCTCACTGAATCTCTTCGGGGAGAACACTTCACCTACAACGCCATACTTACACTTTACTCTACTATATCAATATATCTATAGACCAATTCTCAGTCTCCGCATAATCAAATAAATAGCCAATCTGCCGAGTTAAATCGTGTGCTATCCAAACTTCACTTGATTACAGCGCCGCGGCTGGCCATTCGTATCGGGACATTTTAACCACTGTTATTAAGATTAATGTCCGTTTAAAATACACGGTGGCCTGGGAAACGACACATCGTATGGCAACAGCAAAAAAGAATTACTTGAAAAATTTTCCCCCAAAGATAACTAAAAATCTACTTTTATATAATTCTGACAAATGTCAATCATTGCCGAACCGCATTAGGTTTCTCCTGTAATGGCAGGTGATGATGGTTCATGCTTTACTATTATGATTGATTGTATAAATATATATATATTAGATAAATAAATATTTAAATTGTTGATAGTGTTGACTTCTCAGTGGAATTCCATAATTTAAAGATAGTCTGTAGTTATTTCCACAGTATTTTATTAGGATGTCTTAAGAAATTACAAGAAATAATTTTCCTAAAAAATCTTTATTTATTTTATAGATTCTACAATTGTGACTGCGCAAAAATATTTTTACTTATTTTTTGTGTTTTAGGTTTAAAGGATAAATCTCATGCTTTGATATAAGAGTTTTTTTGACCAATCATAATCATTGGTGTCTAAGATCGAGTATTTTTCAACAATCATAAGAAATAAATAGTAGTGCATTTCCTTACTTTTGTCATTCAATTGTTTTTGTCAACAAGTTGTTTCAAACAAGCGAAACTTTAAATTACCACAAAAATGTTTTAGAGACATTTCATAAAAAAATCTTTAACATATCTTTTTTTTGACACATTTGATTTTGTCTGTCTCCTTAGTACTTAATGATTTTACACAATATTTTTGTTTTATTCATATAGTATTAAGTATTATATATATTTTAGTAGTTCTACAAGTGGGTTTTTGTATTTTTTACCATAAATAATGTTATGACTTATTAATTATTTTAATTACCAATTGATTGTACTCCGTATTAACAACGTAAAAATTTAGTCTATAAACTTAATATTGTAACATCTAATTCATAATGTTTATATTTAATAAAGAGTACTGCGGTATTATCATGGTACTTTGAGTCTACATCCTATAATTTTGTTGTCCTCCTGTAACTGTATTTATTATAAATAAAAAATATCTGATTTAATGTCTATCCTCTAAGATAAGTAGTAGTATTGAATTTAATGACGATGGTGTGTTTTTTATAAACATACATTCAAATTCTCAACGAACTAAAGTATACATTGATATAACACCGATTTCTACTTGAAATTGTAATGTACATTCCCTATGTACTGATTTAAGTTTTTGTTTAATTCATCCGCGATGAATAGAGTCTTATTTATTGAGTACTTGGGGTATCACAAATAGCCTGGTTGTATTTGGTTTTGGATATTATCAGTGGTATCGCATCAGAAAGTGTAATGAACACTGGTTAACCAAGCTCGTGTCTCGTGTTTTAAGCATTAACAATGAACCCACTGAGCCACACGCGATACCCCCATACAAATTATGCATCCAATACTCTACTATTCTATAATGAGACACCGCACAATCATCAAGATTGTAATGTAAAACTGCTTATTAAATTTAGAAACCTATTATTACTCACTACTATGTTCGCTCGCTCGGCACCCTAGGTACACAAATTGTGAACAAAGTGATCCAAGGGTTCGCTTAATTTAAAGGGGTTAAATAGAGGAAGCTTATGAGGACAACCTTTGTTCATCTTTGAACTGTTGTACTGATGATGATGATGATGGTGGTGGGTTTCACAATTTTACAGTTTTTTAGAATGTAAAAATACAAGAAACCGTGATATAATCCAGGATAAAAAAAATTGTTATTCAACGGAGAAAGCTAATTTTAAATCAATGACAATAATGATAATGCATGTCCACATAAATCATGGTAATAAATTTAAATTATTTTGATTTAATGAATTATAATTTTTAAATTGATTTGATCGGTTATTACTACTGGGAGATTGGGAATAATATTAATAAAATCCCGATCGATCGATTTTATTAATATTATTCCCAATCGACAGCTTTACTCTGATTTCCTTGATTGTAAGGTAAATACTGAGGCGATTATTAAATTGGGCAGAGCCGCTCTGTCGGTGACCTGAGTAACTAGTAATAGTTAAGATCACCGACAGAAAATTAACACATTGTTGTGTCTAAAAAAACCCTCTCAAAAAGTCTCTAAAAAAAAGAAGCTCCTCGGTTCGTAAAATAAATAAATAAAAAAATATCCTTCATTTATAACAAAAAAGGACAAATATAAGTATAATATAATATAAGTATAGGAGTTTTTACCCTTAATAATGCAAGAGAAACTCAATGTATATAATCATTGATTTACAAAAAAAAAATATTTACACGGGTAGAAACCATATATTTATATATCATTAAATTTCAGAGGTCAAATATTAGATATAGAGGATAAATATAAACTTGTAGGTACATAAGTGTTGAAATACTGCATTGTGACAAGGTTATGTGATTATTATAAAGCAGAGATTCTTAGCCCCTCATAATCACAAATTCATATCAATAAAATTCAAATTGTCCAAAACATGTGTTTAAGATCCTTAGATGTTGAACCTGGCACATTTCTTAGAGAAGTCAACGAGGACATTAGGTTTAAAATGATCAAAGCAAATATCGCAGATTTGAGTAAAAAACATTACACTAAAATGACTAACTAACCCAATCATAGGACATGTAAATAAAACCAAATATGCCTCGAGGAAACGTAAGATCATTTTACCAATGGAATTCCAAAACTGATATTATTTTTAAAAATAAAATAAAATTTCTAATAATCCACTCAACTCAATTTGGTTTTACCCAAACAAATTGTTATTTAGTTTTTAAGCATTATATTTTGTAATCCCTTTGCTAATTTTGCTTTTATTTTTGTTATTATTTATTAATCTTCAAACTTGTAAATGGGTTTTTCCCCCATTCTGTCTATAATTTAATATCATTATTCATGTCAAATTTAAATAAAACATTATCATGTTAGTCATAAGATTCATACACTTTGTACACCTAAGACTATTTCCAAAGATGTATTGTTCTATCAATCATTGTAAAAACTTATGCATAATAAAGAAATTGTAATATATATAACCCCTTATAATTTATAAGATAAGTTAAGTTTTCTTAGTGCCACGTAATAATAATGTATCTCTCGTAACACGGAAGAATATGAAGTGGTATTTTAAGTTGATAAGGTCAGTTTTAAAGCAGTATCGCTCAGAAATGGTATCACATCCGGGTGAATTGTTTTTGAAGAGGGTGTTTCCTATGGGGTGGGGCCACCCATCCACCCCTCGACTGGGGATTACAGGTAGGCCGGATATGAGATTACCTTCACCCGACGTGCAGCTGCCAACCTACAAAAATAAAACGACAATTTAAAGTGAAGATTGTAACAAAAATATGATACGTATGTTAGTTGATATGCGTGTTCAACTCGGACGTTAATTGAATGACTTTGTCGGTTAGTTCTCGCTATTCTGTGCGTGACCCTCTTTCTATCGCACGATTCTATATAATAAGGGAAAATTGCAATCTTAAGCATCGTACGTGTGTTCGTGTTTTATTAAAATATGCATCGGATGCGGGAATTGTTTCATACTCAAATTATAAACAAGAAAACATCGCGTCTAATTGAATTGCGTCTTTTTACATGTACGCTCGGTGAAATTGGATTATTTTCACACTGAATAAAGCGCCGTAATTGTTGTGAACAATAGAAGGTACTCGAGTACTTGAGGGCCTTCTTTTATATTTAATACCGTGTATAGAGAATAAAGGTATGTAGTTAAAAGTTGGCATCGGAGAAACCGTACACATGTCGTGTTTTATATTGAAAATAATTAACTTTGCAGTGCTTCAGTTGATATTTTATACAGAGACGCTTTATTTGAAGCAGTTACTTTTACAAACTTAGTTTTTTATTTACTAATATTAAGGGGTTTAAATTTAAGAATTCAATGATATTACTGCGACACAATAGTTATTATTGAAAAATTTATTATATATTATATTCGCCTTCTTAAACAAAATTTTTTACATCTAGTATTCTATATTACAACTTTCACTTATTAAGACATTTAAACAAATTAAAACAGTATTTTATTGTGGAAATTACAAGAAACAAATAATGGAATTCCACTCAGAAGTCAACACAATCAAAAAATTACTTAGGCATATTTTTTTTACTAATAAAGACGCGTTAGTGTCAATCATTTGTTAATAATGATGTCTTTTTCGATCGTTGACTTATCTTATATAACGTATATTTTATAACGTTTTCATTTTTATGTATAGATTTAATGGTCTGATCGGAAATTGTAAATAACTGGGACAATTTAATCAGTATCTCCGGGTATTTTAATTGAAAAATAATGTATGCAAAAAATGTGCTTACCTGAATACTATACATATAAAAAGTCCATAGGTTAGTCCATAGAGTAGGTTTACGACTTTTGTGAGTAAGTTTCTCAATAAATTTTACTACGTTATGAATTCCATGAAATAATAGGTAACGGAACACTTCACTTGGTAATCGGTATAACCAAGCCCAATTATATAAGAATTATTTTTATTTACCTGAATTCATTCCTCTATTGATAACTTGTGATAATTTAAATTGTTTTTTTTTAATATGCTTTATGTTTAATCATTTTTTAGTGGTGTTGTTCACATAATCTATACGGTAGTGAGAAGATGCTTCCGTGTCGGAAGGCTTTTAAAGTGGTATGACTAAAAAAGGCTTGATGGCCAACCATCTGAAATTACACGGTACAAACCCAACCACTGAATCGTTTTCAGAAACAGCAAAAACACTTCACTTATCATCAACTGGACGTATCTTTTCAACTAATTCTACATAATTGCACACAAAAACTGCGCCACACCAAATGCATTAAATTGGCAACACGAACTTTTTCGTCCATATGCATCTGTATTCAATGTTTTAACACCAAAACTCGTTGCTATTTTATTTTAAAATGCTTTATATGCAATAATCATCTTAGCACTCAGTGCTTTGAAATAAAAAGTATCTAATTATTTATCTGGTATAAAAAATATACATGAAGTCTCACTTCACTTTTGCTTTTTAACTTAAGCAAGCGTAACAACAGCTGCCGCCAAAGAAGCTATTATTTTTCAGTTTATTTTTAGCTGAGTCGTATATATGGCGCAAAAATCGTCATCTAACATTCGATCTGAAACTCTTATCAAACAAAATAAAGTTTTTGTGGGGGGTTGTATTCAGCATGACGATATAACGAGCTCGGCTAGAAGTAAAAAATATACTAAAGGCCTCGAAAACTTTGAGTCGGAGCCAACATTAGAGACTTTGCTAACAACAACTACAAACTCGCTACACTGTTTCATATATAATTTTCGACAAATAAACCCATTAAATGCACATACACACATGCCTAGTCCAGGTCAAGGAAACCCCAAGTATTCTCCATAAACAAGTTGAATAAGTCACAAGAGTTGATGTGAAAATTCTAGCTAATTTCGAAATAATAACTTATACAAAAATATTATACGTATGTTAGAGTTTAAACAAATATTATGCAATTGATATTTTTTTACATAATTAGTTGATTTTTGATGTTCAATTGATCTTTTATAATGTCCACTTCATAAATATATTAAAGAAATTTTATTGATAATTGTAAAATTCTACCAATAGTAAATGTTGCTGTGTCTGTGGTTCTTCGAATATTGACTCGGCTTGTCATCTTCAGAAGTGAGACATTTTAAAATATATTGTGGAATTATACCAATAAAATGTTTCCATCATTTTTCTAATTAATAATAGTCAAAAGTTAAATCATGAAATTTGAAGAAATCATAATTCATTGAATTTTTTTTGGTAAATTGTGGTATTCATAATATGTTATCTAACTGCATAATAACAATAATATCCACATTTTTATAAATTGATGTAAATATGTACACATATATTACTTTATATTAGTCATAAGTAAAATTAAATAAATATTTAAAAAAAATCAAATATGTAAATCGATGAATCAGTAATAGAAAAAAATGTTTTTGAGTCAAATTTCTAGTTTCTTTACTATCATCGATACAATCGACAGCACAAAATGTTATGTGAAGTCGTGACTCATAATATATTTTATGTATGTCAAATAAATTGATGATGAATGGAATCCAAACCCACATATTTGCACAAAAAAATTGTATATCTTCCCTATTGACGGGAGTCCCTTTATAAGGGGTTGGCCAGGCCACCTTGGCCTTTACGGGAGAATATAGTAGAGATGGTTTCCCAGGCCACCACACAGCAATGAGTACTTAAGATCTAGTTTGCTAAGCTAGATCTACCAAGTGACTCCGGTGCTGTGAATCGAACCCGGGAGTCTTCACTCATGAATCCGTTACACTAACCACTGGGCCACAAGGCGACACATTTTGTCATTTATTGAAAAAAAAAGACAAACATTTATTTTCTTTTCACCCATCGCAATGTAATGGCCTAGCAAGCCATACATTGTTGGGATATTTTTAACAAGTACAGTGTTACATTATGCCATTGAGAATTAATTGATTCCCACACGTAATGAGAATATTTGCATGGAGCTTTGGTCCACCTACGATATTCGTGTCATGTTTATAGCGAATAAGTGGTAAGATGTGTGGGCATGAAGAACCCGTTTGCGAGTCGGATGCAAATGCGGGCTAAAAATTTGCATTGATCGTGTGTTTTCGGTGAGTCGATGTTTCCAATTACCGGGTAAACTGGGTATTTTCAGGGTGCAGACTACAATTAAGATAGCCGTTCTTATTAAGTGCATCGCTTTGCATACAAAAAGCTACGACCGGTTGCCCAACTACTGCTACTGACTGACACTCCGCGCCACTGACGACAACACTGCTCGTCTATTGTAGCTCTTCATACATTATGTATGTATATTATGGACACCAGGGCTATAAAACAAGCACTTGTCTTTTATAACAATTATTAAAACGGTAATAATATGTAAAAATAAAAATTTATACGAAAGCGCCCAAAACGGTTTGATATATATACCGTGACACCTTCCCTATTGACGGGATTCCCATTAATAAGGGGCTGGCCAGGCCACCTTGGCCTTTACATGAGAATATGGTAGAGGTGGTTTCCCAGGCCACCACACAGCTATGAGTTCTTCAGATCTAGTAGATCTACCAAGTGACTCCAGTGCCGTGAATCGAACCCGGGAGTCATCACTCATGAATCCGTAACACTAACCACTGGGCCACAAGGGGGCAAAAAATAAACAAACCTATTATAAATATAATTGTTTTTAATGTATTCTCTTAATACCGATCATCCAATTTGATATAAAAAAAGAGTACAAAGGTAATAAATACACTATTTTATTTATAAATATACCAGATATTAGATACTACTAGAATCAACCACAAATGTATATTATATAAATATATATATAGGTGTTAAACAAATTAATTATAATAAATGATTTTGTAAATATATTTGGAATTTTCAATTAAATTTTGTATACATACATACATACCCAAATGAAAGTTCCCACCCGAGAAATTTTAAAATAAATAGATACGCATTTGTCAGGAAAAATATGGTCACTTTATATACAATTTATATAATATAATTTCTTTATCAAATTTGAATTTTACATTGTTTGATAAAGCATGTAATAAATCAGACATAAGTAGGTTTACGGAGTAAATAAATCGTTTTACCTTTATATAAGATGAGAATTTAATAAATATTAAATAGTAAAAAGTATGAAAAAAAAATAAAAAACCCATTAATTTTAAGCAAATTGGTGTGACATTAATATTCGCTGATTTTTTGCATGCATTCGATAGCAGGTTAAATATATAAGTAGGTTAGGTTAGGTTAGGATATTTTTAGTGATCTAATCATATAGGGAAAATTAAGAAGTCACATTTAAATACATATAAGAAGTCACAGTTAAATATACAGGGTCTTGATTTAACATTTTAACCTTGGTTCATCACTGAACTGGAGTGCTTATGATGATGATGATTTAACATTTTGATACATTGTGATAAAATAAAATATAGTGAAATAAGGACATTGTACGATAGGATATTGTAAGTAAGTCGTGCCGGATCGATCGTAGGGAAGTTATCCGCTACACCGTGAAATATGCATCGAAAACGCGATCTGTCACGGAGCGGGTTCAAATCCCACGACGTCTTGCCTAACAAATAGCATATGAAGAGTGATGCTGGCTTAAAAATATGTTTGCTATGTGACAGCCCCTGGTGAGCGTGACCAGTAAGATAAAAAAGAAGCTTCGAGTCGAGTGCTTGTCCGTGTTCCGAAGACGGCAAAGTCCTTTTAGCGATATTCGACCCAAGTTTCAAGACTTGTTTAACCATATCTTGAGAGTGCCCTGTTCCGAGACCTTCTTTCTCCTTTTTGTCGCCCACCACACATAAATTGCTAATTTAAAGTATACAACCACCCCGTGCAGCTCTTCTATCATATACAAAAAAAAACTAATTATGCATTATATAAGTAGAACTGCTGCACCCGAGAATGTCAATATTTTAACAAGAAACCCAAACGACTACTACACTGGTTAAGTACACATGTCAAAATTTGGACGTTAGCAGTATTTGGATAGGTGACCATTTAAAAATAACGTCTAATGTTTGCTAACACTTCTTACTCTCCATAATAATACGGAAAAACCACATAGGTAAGCATTAACATAACCCATATCTCTCTAATATATATTATCATTCATTTTATACTCATAGGAATCATCGTCAAATTGAAGAAGATGTATGTTTATATTATAGGAAATAGTTATGTAGAAGTTCATTCATCCATCATCATCATAAATTTGTAATCAATTCTGCAGAATACCATGTTAATTAAATAATATATATTATAATATATATATATTTATAAATATATATATATATATATATATATATATATATATATATATATATATATATATATATATATATATTCCCTTACATTGTACTATATAAATCTACTATGCTATCATTTATGTCTTCATTAGGAAGATGTTGATTCAAGGATCATTTTTTTAAACATTTAATTATAAAATAATCTTGTGAAGTCACAGGGCTTTGTGCATATAATATCAAATTAAAGTAAGCCAACAATTCCTAGTGGCAAGTAAAATACTTGAAATAATTAATTAAAGAATATAATAGAACATTTATGTAAGTCTGTTTGCCGGTTTTAATTGTGTGGTGTAAGTGCAGCGTTTTAGCAGTGAAATTAAAGTGCACGAAGCATTGTATGTAGAGGAGGGCTTCCAGTATGATATTAAATGAAGAAATATTATTAGCGACAGTTGGGCCCTTTTCAAAATCCACTTACTGTACAAATGTATTTGGAAAACGGCGACTTGGGAATTGCAGTGCAGCAGCAAGGGTCGCTTTGTTAATTTATCTAGTATTGTTGGCGAGGGTCACACCCGGCACCCATCCACGGGGGACATATTTGATTTCAACTATTTATGGGCCTAATTTACTTAATGCCATACACCAATATCAATGAATTATTTATAAGCCAATTGTCGACTTCACTTGCCCTGACTGACTGAGGGAATATCCGTGCGGGTATAATTATTACTATCCTGCGCGAATTAAATATGCATTCACTTATTTGGAATAGCACAAAAAACATTTAATACTTTTCACAATCACAAGCAATACAGAAAATTAAACAAGTTTAATCCCTTTGAATTTATTTCTAAATGAATTTTTCCAAGGCTTGTTTTTTCTACAGCAGATGTAATTGAAACCCTAGTCATTGTGACAGATATAAGTTAATTTTACTATATATTGTATAATTATAACAATTGTATTTTTTATTTACTATTTTACATATAAATCTTATTCACACGATCGGTAAGACTATAAATATGTTAATATCTAAAAATATGTTAGTATATATTAATCATTTTTTTTATAAATATGTATATTAACCTAATAGTCTAGCGGGTATTATTTTCAATCTAAATAAATCGTATTCAAAACATTATATCAGGAAGCGAAACTCTTGTCTAAAATTAGTAATTTCGGGATAAAATATTTAGTTTTAAGTATGTTTATTATACAATCTATGATGAATATAAATACTATACGTATAAGGGGACTATTAGTAGAAACTATTTCAAAGAGCAATGGAAATGCATTAATTTACACTTCTAATATAAGTTATTGAAGAAATCAGTTTTAAACCTGAATTGAACAGGATATTCTTCTTAAAAATAATTCTATGTAAAATACCGAATATTTTAAATATGAATTAATAAAGTTTGGTGATTCCATGGTTTATTATTATGTATCTACAGTGTACAATAGTATGTATATTTAAGAATTGAATTAATGAAATATTTAATCGTTCAAACCCTACAATACAAAGTAAATATAATGTTGATAATAAATTACACGTTACAAAATGTGCAATTATAAACAGTCTGCTAAATAACAGTTGAACTTTTGTCCACAAAACCACTTTCTCCTTATAATAATTATCAAAGCCGCCTTATATTAATTACACCTTTATGATTTACGAGGTCAATCACGTCTCAGTTTCTAATTGGAATTTTGACATTTACGTAATATAAATGTGAGACTCGATATTGCTGGAGCTTGAGATAATATAATATTACTTTTACATTAGCCTAGTAGACGCTTTTCATTTTGGAATAATAAGTCCATTTATCAGAACGATCCGTTTCGAAAACGTCGGCAAGTTCCAATATTCCAGATCTGCCAAGTTTCCTCGGTTCTGTCTCGCAAAAGTATGAAGAAGGCTTTGGATGGGTCACTTTCAAAATAATATGTACCTAATGGAAAATAGAATACCACTGAAACATCAAATATGATATATTTGCCATTATCAGATATAGTATACGATAGGTAAGTAATTTTTTATGGGGTTTTATCATAATGATAAATCAATCATCCATTACGACTGGTATTGGAAAAAAATAGTAACAGGATTTCAAATATTCCAATTAGTAATTTGAAGCATTTAGTATAACCACGAAAAAGCCACGATATTATTTTTTTATTTGAAAAAAAAAATTGTGATGCTATCATAGATTATGTTAGCATTTTCGTTGTAATTAATTTAAAAATGTGACTTTTTCAATTTCACTTATTAGGCGGACAGCGTTTTTCGTTGTAATTATAATCACAAATTTGCCATATTTACTGGTATGTTTTTAAAAAAAAGCTCTTTAATACGTTTACAGTATGCATACGAATAAAAAATATTTTACAGTGTGTTTTATATATTATAATTTCTACAATACATCTTTGGAAATAGACTTAGGTGTACAGAGTATGTATATTTTTTTACCTATACCAACATGAGAACGTTTTATTTAAATTTGACATGAATAATAGTATTAAATTATAGAAAGAATCGGAAAAAAATAAAAAACCATTTACAAATTTGAAGATTATCAAATAATAACAACAATAAAAGCAATATTAACAAAACAATAACAAAATATAATACTTAAAAACTAAATAACAATTTGTTTGGGTAAAACCAAATTTGAGTGGAGTGGATTATAAGAAATTTACACTTCATTTTTTTTAAATAATATCATATATAGTATATATATATATATATATATATATATATATATATATATATATATATATATATATATATATATATATATATATATATATATATATATATATATATGGTTATATATATATATATATATATATATATATATATATATATATCGTTTCCTCGAGGTATATTTACAGTGTGTTTTAGTTATTATTATTTATATGGAAATAGTGTTTGATATCAGCGTCACAGCTTCAGCAGCTTCATCGTATAAGCCTTGAGGACATTCCGCTGGGAAATGATTTTTCTTTTGAAAAATCTCAACGCTTCCCGGCCCCTAGGATATTCAGAAGCGGCCCCTGGTGTCAGATAAAGAGCCTTCGTCATTCCTTCCTATAATAAATATACACGCAATTCGGAACCCTTCCAAGTAGCAGTAATCCGAGGCACGTCTACCGTGACAGCAAGATTACCTCATTCTACCCCACACTCATTGCACCACCACTGATCCGCTGTCAATTTATAAACGAATATTTTTTATATTTTGAATAATACCTACCCCGAAAGAGTGACATCATAAATATGAAAACGATTGGTTTTGACATGAAATAATCCTGTGATCAATAATTCTTCCGCCTCTATCTTTCAATGACAGTCATACATTGTATCGACAATGTGTGTGCTGGAAAATAAGCTATTTTAAATGAAAATTGTTAATACGTGATGAACGTTTAAATGATGAGTTAAACGAAACGTTTATACGCCGCAGCTGGTCTCAATTTAACTGTCAGTTTAAAATTATCAGTCAAGTTGTACTAAACAGAACCTATCTGACCTCAAAAACGTGATCAGCTAAAATTCTAATTTATCCCCCCTACTTTTATTTATCGAAATAAATACTAATTAACCTAAGGAAATGCCAAAGATAGTAACCATAAGCCATGATATTGTATTATCGTTATAAAATTATGAAAAAATAGAGGTTTTCAAAAGCTCTTTAATCTAATCTCTATTAAATCGAATAAAATCATAAGAAATGGACATCAATTTATCAATTTATTATATAATATTACAACATAGGTCTAAGAAACTCCGCAGCATTCATATTATTATAATTTTTTTTAAATCAGTATAACCAGGACTAAAGCAAACGTGTTATTTAAAGTCTTTCATTGATATGTCATTTATAATTTGAAAGTTGTTAAATGAAACGATAATCGCTACGACACGCGAAATCTTTTGCTGCTTATCTGAATTTTTAGGTTAACGATAATGATCGTATATGAAACGATAATAATTTATATTAACAGTATTAAAAAGTTGTATTCATTATTCATTTCACAATATTGAATTCAGGATTTCTTAATAATTCATTTACAAATACATCGTGAGAGTACAGTTAAATTGTCTAATTACGCATATAAATACTTGAATCCTACATAATATTAACCAAAATACTTTAAAATATAATCAATTCTGATCTTGATTTAGGTTGGGTTATTAATATTATTACTTGAAAGTTTTTCCTAATTATTTTCAAGTAATTTATTATGAATATGTATATCTTTATTTAGCATAACAATTCACATTTTGTTATGGAATGCGTTATAAAAATAATTACAACACACATGCACAGAAAAATAAACAACAGAATATTTGAATAAAATCTGCATTGCGTAAATATAATAAGGTATATATAAAATTAATTTTATCATTCATACCTGGCTTATTTGGTTACGATACAATATTTAATCACAGCTTTCGGACTTAACGAACCAATCCCTGCCAAATGCACATGCACATGACAATATTTAACAGTAAAATTGGAAATCAATAATATTACATTTACAGGATGGATTTAGACATTTACAGAATTTGTCTATAATGTTTGGGCATTATTCACTATACATAAAGAGAGACATATAGTTGATGTCATATAATGATTGGGAATAGAGGCATTACAAGCAAGCACGAGAAAGTTCCCACGAGTAAAATGCTCAATTTGAAGTCGCTTAGAGGGACTGGTACAATGCTCAGCATGAAGGCAATTTAGAAGGCAGTTGTCAGTGGACTCGACAGGCTTTTTTCGGCATATATTCCCCCGGGTAGCACTACTAGTATTATAGTTTATAGTAAAGTAGTGTAGAGCTGGCCCACTTTGTCAATGTCTGCTGTCAGATAAGCGAGTATGGAGGTTGGCCGTCCTGTTATCTCAACCGGTCGGTCTGGCCATTGCCGTATGTCGTCTTTTTTATATTATATATGTGTTCTGTTCCCCTCTCCCGGTTCAATTGAATTGCTCGGCTCTTGGAGGGATTTGTCTCCCTTGGGCTCTGAATTTCACCGAACTCGAAATTCCCATTTCCAAGTTTTGTCACCGCACTGTGTACCACCGCTCAAAACTGCGGCGTTAAAACTTTCCACACTCTGCGGTCGTATCACTCGCTACTGAAACATTTTTCAGTAAAAATACACACACATATACCTAATATATAAAACTCCAATAGTATCTTATTATATTAACAGATTTATATAAAAATAGATAGTTACATTTTTTTATAATCGACACTACACGCATGGGCGCCTGCAGAAAATTTTCTAGAGGTGGGCAAAATATTGTACCACGGATTTTTATGTATTTTTTTTTATAATTTATGAATAAAAGCGACCGTCCTTGCCCCTACCTGAAATAATCAATAACTATACAGATTATAAGAAAAAGTTCGAGAATATCATTCGACTACGTTGCATGGGTATTGAATTAAGTAGAACAAAACTATTTATGGCTATCTATCTAGTCATACTGAATTCTATAAACAACAGTCGTCAATTATATTTATTGAGTTAATTTGAAAATTATTTTAATACGCTTTTATTAAAATAGTACGTTTAAGTAAGACCCAACGGTATTTTTTTTACGAATTTATAATAATGTATTATTTGCAATTGTTTTTTAGTCTCAATTCATTAACGAAGTCATAAAGTTTTAGAATATGCTTAAATATTATAAATAAATTAAATTTTAAAAAAATATTATCAGAAATAACATATTTTATAAATATACCTACTCGCTGAGAAGTGTTTTTTTAATTAGTGTGTATATCTATAGCAATATATAGTACTATATAGACATCAAAAATTGTATGTTTTTAATAAGGATTAAGTATAACGTATGTTGTCTAATTAATATTTGAATAATGTGTGTTGGTGGCATTTGTAAGGTTGACGATGCTATCGTTTTTCATACCCCTTTCGCTCCATTAAAAGCCACATATGGTTTATATGATAATCTTATGAGTGATCTACCCGGGGGATTATATATCTTACATCGGTCTTTCTTCGTGTCTTTGGGGAATGGTGTTTCTCACATATTCATTCAATCGTCATAAGCTTAAATCCTGTTCCGAGTAAAGTCTCCCGGGGAGGGTTAATGCGCACTGCACAAAAAGCTTTCGACCAGAATGGGAACTTCGTGTGAGAAGTGCTTATTTTTTGTACGGACATCACAGACACGCAGCTGTCTGGCGAATTTTTAAATTAATTTATTACTAATAATGATTACGAGAAGGTTAGCCAACACGTCATCGTTTTTAATAGGCACTGCAGTAAAAGATTCCCCAAGTTGATAGAGGTATTCGACGCGCTCGAAACTCCATTCAAATGCCTTTAGTTACGACACAACTTCAGATTTAGACAACATTCAAGACCAAGCAATTAAAAAAAATTAAATAGTTTATCCTCGTATAAGCACATGGCGCCGTTCTAACCCATCTCAAAATAAGGGATTATTTGTATGTGGGTCTCCCGCAACGCTTCTCGTCCGTATTCTTCTTTTTATCTTACTTTAAAATACAGTTTATTTGACAGTAATATAAATCGTATTCGTATATCTTTAAAGTATCAGTATTATCGAAGCCATATGACATATGTATTTACTTGGATTTGTATAAATACAATGAATTGAATCCTATTATTTTTATTGATATATAAAATCCATCGTTTTATACACTTGTTTATAAAAGATACTAAATTTTTAAGTATGTATTTGAATTCCATCAAGAAGTAGATAAACAGTTACTTTAAAAATATTCAGACATTAAAGGGTTTCTAAATATTCAAATAAATTTTTTAATAAAATATATATTTACCAACCAAAATGAAATTTCACCAAGAAAAAGTTGTCATTCTTGATTTATTAGTACGTCAAATATTATTACCAAAAATATTGTTCTTTAATTTTAAAACTTAGGTTTTTTTGCTGTTATTATATTATACATTCTTTATGTTTATATGATGAAGTTTGATCAATGTTCCGAAATTGATTGATCGTAAGAGTTTAGTGTTTGTTTAAATACTTTTAATTAACATGCCTAGTTTATTTACAAGCAGGGAATTAAATTGTTTGAGATTTTTCAATTTAGACCCTGTAATGGTTTACACTTTTTCAAATAAAGTCCATCGCGAGCATGTTCGGGTTATGGAAGAGACTTCAAAGAGGAAACACGAGAAAAAAAAACCTTCTCTGAAATCCTTCCTTGAAAGTTCAGCGTGCCATTTCTTTGAAGCCGCTGCTTGCTAAAGTTTTAATTGAGATTTTTCAATCGGCCAACGAGTTTTTCAAAAAACCTGCAAATAATACGAAAGCGACAACAAGAGTTTTTGATAAACAGAAGCCATTTTGAAAAAAAATATATGCGCAATGTTGTTTTAAGTTGTACGCGAACACAAAATAAAACCCCATATAAATATTAGACTCACGAGGGAATCAAGTGATAAATATCATAAATAATAGTGATTATTGATAACTCCTTCAGGCATTTACATGATAAAGAACCAGGCTTTCAATAAGAAATGTATCTAAGTAAAAAGTTAAATCAGGACTGCTTTTTAGAGAAACCTAACATTATCATTGATTTTTTAAAATTGATATCTTTATACAATTATTAAATTTAGAATAAAATTATCTGCAATTCTTACAAAAAGATTTATTTACGATGAGATTTTGTTACTGTGTCTTTTTATAATTAATCATTGTACTGATATATAGATATAAACGAATAACAAAGTATATGTTTTATGTTTTGAAATTTTATATCAGCGATTTGTTCATAAAGAAAAATTACTTAATTATTTTTATTCATATCTTCACCTATATCCCAACTATAAAAAAAGATTTAGAAATAAATTAATTGATATAGTAAACGTGGATACTTATTTATAGTTGAATCTTCAATTTCTCATTAGCGTTAATATTATATCGATGAATTGTACTCGAAACTCGTCGAGACGGAATCGAATTCCTGGGAGAAATATATTTTTTTCTCATAATCGTGCCGGATTACAGAATATGAGTCTGAATTAATGTGAATTGGAACAATGGAGCTATATACATAAAACGAGCCGAGTTTACGATTCAAATGGTTTGGTATAATAATGTCTCTCGGGAGCCAAGATCGAGCTCATTCCGATATGAAGAGGATTCTAAAGTGCTCGTAGTTGGCCAAGATGCGATTATGTCACACATTTATGAATTTAGCAATATTTATTAAAACACTGTGCCGAGAATGGTTGTGAAGCACATTGAGATGCATTAAAAGTTACTGAACGTCGCAAACTATGTACAAGCCTCTAGTGTTAAAGACAGGAACAACCTACCAAACTCTACTGCATCCAGACAACGATCTACTTTTCAGCTACATCCTACATATTATACAACTATTTGAAAACATGAAAAGCTTTTATTTTTAACTGAAGAAGAGGCTGTGGATTCTAATACCATAAAACTGAATTAAATTGAAACATTGAAAAAAAAAACCTCGTTCTTCAATGAACCCACGCAAGACTAAAGCCTGCGTCTTTTCATATGTTAAATGCAATAAAATAATAATAAAAATTAAATAATTATTTATATATTTATAAACACCACGATGAGCATTAAATAATGTTTTTTTTTAGACATAACTACGTGCTTATTCATTATGTGTCGATGATCTTAACTCATCTATAAGGCGACTTAATAATCGCCTCGGTATTTACATTACAATCCAGTAAATTAGGGAAAACCTGGATCAAGACGGTCGATTGTGATTTTGTTAATATTCCCAAAACTTTTCATGGTTTGATATTATATAACATAAGATTTTTTTTGTCGATAATTATACCAAAATGTTATTAATCTAAATAATACATATCGTCAGTTAAAAATAAAAGTGAATCTACTCAAAATTATCTTATTTTATAGTAAAGCCGTTTAAAGTTTCTTATAAATTTAAAACGAGGTTTATTCAAATCTTTGATATTTACATATATGTAAGTGTGATATATAAATTTGAAGGTATTTATTTGAGGCTTTTGTCAATAAAATGATTATCAATCATTTATTAAAAATAATACACTTCTAGCACATAGTGCCATTTTTCTTCATAAAAAATACGTTTTCGAAATATTTTATTTTTATACTTTATAAGGTGTCTTTTTTTCACATAAAATTATGGTTGATTTTACATCGTTTTTCCTAATATCTTCATTTTATACAAAAAATTAAGAAATGTCACTTTTCTTTTTGATTAATTTCACGAATTGATTATAATAATATTTTTTTTTATCACGTAACCTTGATTAAAATTTAAGGTATATTGTATTATAAATAGAACTTCAAGGTTATAAATATTAATTCCTACCAAATTAAGCACTATGTTACACATTGTATATAATTAATTTTAATAATGATTAAATTTTAATTGACCTATACTTATAATGAAACAATTATATACTTAAAATTAGCATATAGAATATAAAAATGTGATAATATCATAGCTGAATTGCCGAGTCAAGTGGAATTATACATATAAATAATTTAACCGTTGAATATGATAAAGAAGTAGCGGATTTTAGATAAATGAGTAATCCGGTTCCCACATTACACAAACTGTAAAATATTTAGTTCCACATTTTTTTATTATATTGATGATCAAGTATAAGGCTTGTTGGTTTTCTCGAACGATTTTAGAGTGTAGTATTTGGAGAACAGGGCTTTGCTTTCAAAAGATTCTTTAAAAGTGGTATCTGGCGACATATGACACTTTTTAATGTAAGCCAGACTTTACGATACTGAAAGACTCACTATAAAATTATAGCACTTTACCTCCCCTTTTTTGCTCGTAAACATCTACTTTTTATTATTATATCACTTTGACGATCGCTCGTTTTATTACATGGGTCTACTTTTTACAATCCTAGACGAGATAATTTGTAATATTATGTATAAGACCAAGCATATTTAACGCCTAAAACTTAGAAAAAAAAATATTATTGATATGTCTAATGAAAATATGTAATTATATATTTTTATATCATGATTAAGTCAGACAATTCTTTGAATAGACTAATTTGCCATTTTTCAAAATGATAAGATTTAATTTATTTATACTTTCAAAATCTTGTAGTATTATAGTTCAATAAGGTTAGGTTAATTTGGGTTAATTTTCGGCATCATCAGCATCATTAACATTTTTATATAATAGATGGAAACAAGCGTAAAACCTCGTATTTTTTTAATGATAATTGACAATATAAGTATTATATTGAAAATATTTTATAATCAAAATTATGATAAGCTCTGCTTCTTTTCAGATGACAATGAAGACGGAAGGATTTTAAATATAATCAGTATCCTTTTCAAATTTCGCATTGTTCACAAAGCAATAAACAAAGGCACGATTTCTTTTGAGCACCCAAGGCTTGTTTCCTCCGTTTCAGTGTAATTCATTATAAAATGCAGGTGGAATGATGAAAAACAGGATGTAATTAACGGCATTGTTTTCTAACGGTGTTCTGGGGCGGAAAGGGTGAAAGGGCACAAGGAAAACAGACCATTAACAACACCTTTTCAAATATTCACCTCATTTCACTAAAAATACATATTTACAAAATAATAATTAATTATATGGGAAATTTATAATTAATTGATAAAAATTGTGAATAATTTAAGAATATTATTGACAAAGAAAATTAGACAACTTTTCCTAGATGCTTTTTTAGTTATACCATATTTTAAAGGTAAGAATTGATATTTTGAATAAAATTAATAGTTGATAGATCTATTATTGATTATTCATATTTACAATATAGATATTTAAACCTTTTTAGTCTAATATTATGTGAACTTTTCAAACTCATGTAAAAATAAGTAAAAAGTGCAGTTGTAGGTTTAATATTTTATTCTAATATTTATAAATATATATTTATAAAATGTATGTATATATTTTTATAAAATGTCTAAGATCTATGATTGGTTCAAACAATTTCCAAAAGATTATATGAGTTATTATTTTATTTATACATACATAATTGACTTATTGTTGAAATTGAATACGCTGTGAATGCGGACTCTGTTTATTTTTTCAATCAAAAACTTCAGTCGATAATGAGATAAGAGTCTTTATAATAGTAAATATCTGGTTTCATTATTGATATATTTTATTTAAAATTAAACAAGGGATTAGCATAATGTTCTACTAATAAAATTTATATAAAATAAATTGTATAAATAATAACTGTATAGCTCCAGCTAACAATATAAAGGATTGATGAGTACATTTCACAAATCTGTTGTTTCGAGGGAGATTCCTCACGCACATAAATTTCCCATGATAGTCGTTTTTGGTAAATTGTTCGAATATTCGACTGCTTCAATTTTGGTAATTGTTTAAAGGTATTCGAGCATCCAAATGATGGCTTTTTTCAATAAGGAATATCCGAGCGTATTTTATGGTCAAACCTTCCATGCAGCCGCATTCCTTTCCGTCACATTCTATCCACGGTGGTTCTGACGAAACATTTTTGCCCAACTATTCGAATTAAATTGGATACGTTTCTAGTTTGCCCCACGTGGGGATTGTTAATGTAAAAACAGATCGTTAGGAGAGGCGAGGGCTTATTTTGCCAAAAGAGAAATAAACGACCGTGAAATATCGTGCCGACCGGGGCTTTTTAGATGCTTATCTCATTCGTAATATGATAGTTTAGCTTACAAATCTCTATGATGGATGTTTTCTAATTAAAATTTACATTTTGCATTCGATACTGCTATTACATTCATCCAAATGCTAAATTGTATTATTATGTTTTTCATCAAAGTTATTATTACTTTGCCATCTGGAAATGACGATTCAGGTTTACTCTAATTTATCTAATGTAAGGTGATTGGGTCTATATTATACTTTATTATAAATCTAATATGAAAAAAAATCATAAACAGATAAAATCCATTGATAAAAAGGCCATTTGGGAACATACATAAAAAATATTTATCACATGAAAATTAAGCGTATATACATGAAAACAGTGGAGCTTCTTTAAGACTCGAATAATGTTCTCAAAAATATATTTTTGATGAAATAAAATAATCGACTTATGAAGCAGACGAAGCTTATTAATTTTTCCAAACATATTATTTATTTATTTTACCGTTAAAATAGGAAAAAAATATTTATGTTTTTTAATACTTAAAGCGGTTATAGGGCCGAATTCAATATAATAGTGAGTCGTGGAAGATGGTGTATGTACGAATAGACTAGAGCTTGATAGTATTGGTGTACACGCATACGCACCACACGCACTCACTCTCATTAAACTATTATATATCATACGGCCCATAGTATTAAAAAGTCTATGGTTTTTCATTTGATTATTATTTAAGTGGGTATATAAAAGGTTTCTTCATATAGCTCTAAACTCGTGAGCTACGTGACTACGATTTATATGAATTTCAAGTCATATTTGTACATTCCGGTTCTGTGTCAAAGTTAAAGCCGATCATAGCCGATGTTTAGATAAGCCGATTCAGATTCACCCGACATGAGCCGAAGCGAAATTAGTTCGTCAGGAAATGTCACTCGAATAGCACAAATTTTTATTTAGCTATAGCTCACTGATATCGGCGAGGATTTGAGAGTTTATAACACGAGCTAAATCTTGAAAAAAAAAAACGCATTTTGTGCGTAAATCGCAGAGTGACTCGTGCTCGAGATTTAACTTGCGTTAGAGAACCCGGCATATTAAAACCACTTAAATTACCCCAGCTCTATGTTATAATTATCTAAATATTTTGTATACAAGGAATTATGCAATTTATATTATATTAAAGTAGTTGTATCCTCAGGTTTCAAATTAACACACGTGCACGCTTCTAATTTGCCTTCTAGCTCGTGGTCATGTCTAATTGGATCATTGGTTACTTTTGATATTAGGGTCACCATTGCTGATTCACCTTGACTACGCACTACTAGCCACTAGACCACCGGGCAGGACAGTGTAATATTATACAACATAATATTGTCGTTGGTAACAAAAGGCGATATTAAAGGGACATTAGCGACAGTCGGCACAGCATAATTTGGCATGCAACGTTATCTGCTCGCCCAGCAATTACCAACACTAACCAAATGTATTTTTAATGTCACACACACATTGCACAACTGTCCAACAACCACAATTACAAATTGGAGACCCTTTTAATCTGCGATCATCAGAAATTCACGTTTTGGCCTTTTAGCCATTACTCAACTGAAGCTTTGAATTAGGCTCTCATCGGTTTGATTCGGAACGAATTCAATCGTATATGAAATTGTTTTTTAATTCACCTTTATCAGACTCTTGATATTTATCTTGTTAACAATAAACGTAATGTTTTTTAATTATATACATCTACCTGAGATGTAATATCAATTGTTGTAAATTTTATGCTTACATTTAAACTTGTATATAAAAAAACAAATACTGTGGTGATCGGTTTAAATCCCGCTTAAGTAAAAAATGGAATAATTTTAATAAAATCCCGGTTGGTTGTCTTAATCCAGGTTTATTCTGATTTCCTGGTATGTAATTTAAATACTGAGGTGACTGGATTAACATGTAGATGTGTATTAAAAACCAAAATATTTAAAAACCTATCAAAATGACCCTCGATGCATTAATTATTAGCAGAAGAAGGATCTTATTTTTGTGTTTATATGTATTAAATACACTCGCTTCTGTTTTTTTAATTAGAAAAATATATTTTTATAAAATTTGCCGATTAAATAGTAATCACAAGACAAAATAGTTGCGTTACGGAAATCATTATTAAACGAATGTGTCATTCATAAGTTTTTGTATAAAGTTAATTTAAAATTCTTTCATACTCTCGCTCGTTATGAATATAATGTTTTGGTCAGGGTTTATATAGAATTGTTACAATCCAGACATGTCTTATAAAAAATTGACATTCTACATAATGTGTTTTAATATATTATCTTCAAAAAGTTACTCAAACGCATTCTTGGGAGTGTGTTCTCATATCACCTATTGATTAATTTAATATATATTTTTTTTATTGTTTTAATTGGTTCAATTTCACCAGCAATAAATGACAGTATGACGCCCATGCAATTATTCGACACATGAGTATGGAAACAATTTAAAATTTCACAAAGCAGGCCGTGTGCGTGTTGTCAGTTGTAATTAACAACGATGTCATCAACGAGTACAAAGATTATATACCTTCATACAAGTACTGGGAACACCTGAAGCGAATCACAACCATGAGTATAATAAATAAATCCCTTGCCATAGGAAACAATTAATGTTTTAAGTGATCATTTTAGAGTTGAAACCCCATTGTCATGATGCTATCATTAACGGTCGTGCCAGTGTGTCATTATTTTTAACTTGTTTTTTTTTCGTGACTCTCCGCCATATGTTCACGAAAATAATTACGACACCTCACAACTGAAAACGAAATTAGTATACGACTTCAATTATATGGCTCAGTGAACTTAGAGTTGTTTGAATGTTTCAATATCAACTAACTCGATAAAAGTTCTAATTGGTGGTTATGGAAGTTTGTATTTCATATCAAAGTACCTATCCAGGTTTTTGGATAGCTCTTTTCATGTTTTTTTTTTGTTTTGACGGGATTCATTTTTTGGCTAGGATATAGTAGAGGTGGTTTCCCAGGCCACCCCACAGCAATGAGTTCTTCAGATTTAAGTTTTTTTAAACTATATACCCATGTACTTATTTTTTCTCATATTATATTTTTCATTTTTACGACAAAACCCCATTGTATACTAAAAAAATCTATGTTTTAACATACATATCGATTTATTTACATTGGTATACTTAATATTTTTTAATAATTTACAATAAATTAAATGGAATTAAGCCTTCGAAAAGCAAATAAATTATTCATCGACCGCATTATACCAATTAATAATCGGCCATCGTTTATCTTCGTTATTTATTGTACGTGGTATCGATTTTAAGCCTTCAATGCCCAAATTTGAGGTGATTCATTTATAATCACATTATGCAACGTTCATAAATAAATCATTTATTCTTGACTTAAATCATACTTAAAAATCAAATGAGTGTTTGTATTGAACAATCAACTAAAAATTCATAATTAATTAATGTATTTTATTCATATCATAAATGTAAGTTATCTTATGATGTATTAAGGTTACGGGAAGTAAAGGAATGACGTATCGTCGTTGATAAAAAGGTTGACCACAAATGGATGTTCTTGCGTCCTGCAAAGGAGTCGCTATCAATCATTGGCCTAATGAATTAGCTGTGAGAAATTACTCATTCTCCTAAATATATTATAATATATTTTCATCAAGAAGACACTAAACCGACAGTCGGGCCTTTGAACCCACAGAGATTTTAGCAATGTATTATTAAAAAAAAACTCCGTCAAAAATTGTATTATTTTCATCGAGTCATCTTTATAAATGAAACATCAAATTAATGGCGGATATTGAAAATCAATCATTTCCATGCAATGCCGAGAAAGTGGCATTTTATTACATCCAGTCTTCGTATACTCGTGGATTATATGAATTGATATATCTTCTTATTAACCAAGTCTTTTATCCTCGAAGAAAAGAAAAGATTAGACCCCTATTTTATAAAGATCTGATAAATCAATAGCAAGACTAGTGGAATTATGTAATTTATAATATTGATTATATAAAACCTTATCCTGCTTTTTTATGAATGATGCAAACTAACTTAATGCAAACTGTTGTAATATCATAAAACAATAGATATATATGTATGACCAATCACAACCGTTGGCGTTATATATCTTCTTGGCATGATAAATGAGCTACTTAATTAGAGAGTTATCGTTTAATTTTTGTCCAATAATTGATTTGTACTAGTGAATTGCAGCAATTTATAAGATTAAATCTCGGGTTAGGTTTGGTTTGAAGAAACATAGTAGACTCATAGTAAACAATTAGAAATTTGGTCGTTAGTTAAGATTCTAATAAAATATTTTATGTACTTGCGGTTTTTATTCATTAGATAGTGGAGTTTTATTAGAATTATATCATATTTCTTGGATATTGTTATTGAAGCAACTTAGGTAAAAAAAAATAGATTGTGATTTATTTTATTGCTACCCAGGAATACAGTTGAATTGAATGGATTCTTATAATCATAATGGCATAAGATAATCTAGGGTATTTTATTTTGAAATTTGCGATATGATTATAATAACCTGTCATCAAATCGACATGATTTCTTCATGAACCCATCCGCTAAGACTGTTACTTAAAAATTATACTTTGAAGTTCCACCCGAGTACGTGATAACGTGCACGAGCTAAACATATAAAAGTCTAGAGATCCTGAATATTTATACTAGAACATGCTTAAAATGTCGTTAAGTTTTTTTCGGTGTCGGCAATCACGAGAATACAGGTACAGGAGCAGCGAGCAATACAAGTAGTATGTAGTTACCTCTCACAAGTCACGACACACTTCACTGAAGAAGAAGTCTGCTGTAATTGGATTTACCTAATGGACGAGGGCCGACTGTACTAAAAATATAAACCTTATACCCCCCTTTATTATTATACCTACTATACAGCCTTCACGGATTTATTATTGCCTGCGTACAATCTATAAACAATTTATGACGCCGAACATCTGCTTTCCGCGCGTGTGGCCATCACAACAATATACATTAAACAATAACCCTCGTGCGTCGCTTTTGTATGAAATTAATTAAAATATTTAAGTATGGATGGCTCTCCAATATTATAACCATGTACTTTGTGTATCATAGGGGCACAGCTGCAAATAATACAACCTGAACGTGCATTATCTTTAGATTTTGTTATAACATCAACACAATTAATTGAATGACAATTAAGATCCACTTATTTTATCTTAAACATACTGAGGGTTCAAATCCTGATCAAGACAAAAATACATGATTTAATCGGTTATCGCGACTGGAAGATCGAGAATAATATTTAGTTATTATTTAGGTTTACTCTGATATACTTAATTTTAAGGTAAATACTGAGTCGATTATTAATTCGGACAGAGCCGCTCTGACAGGTAATGTTAATTAACACCTTGTTGTGCTAAAAAATTTGCAAAAAAAAATCCCTTTCAAAAGACCTTCGGGATGTATGTATATAAATAAATATATTATAAGTAGATCAGTTGGGAAGTAGTCAATAATTGTAATGCGTATTTATATATGTTTTTTTTTCTTCAATAATTTTTTGTAATTATAGTTTATTTTAAAGATTGTATTATTCAATATAAACAACAATTTATAGTAGCCTTCATATTGTATTCATAAACACTAATTTAAAAATAACATTCAAAGAGAAACATATTTATACAGTGAAAAATAGTGTCTCATTTTATTCAATTTATGAATAAACTGTATCCTTGAGAGTACATTTGACAATTTGATTGGAGCTTTGCGTGCTTGTATTTTTTATAGCCCAATTCTTATAAAAGGTGTCCCTAATGATCTCAGTGGGCTGATAATAAACTCGTGTATATTATAATTGCAGTATTGGGGAACATAGATTGAAAGTCGAAACGTAATAATTTAGTCGGACATTATAGATTGTGGGCGTGGGTCGAAGGTTTAAAGAAGGTTCTGGTTTCGTGCTGGTAAGAATCAGTATCAGAATCCTTCGTGCAGCTGAGTCGTTGGTAATAAAGTCCCACCACAAAATTGTATTTTTACATCGTATAAAAATTATATATGCCGTGTGGTTTCCGACCAACCTGATATCCTCACGCACGATATTCTATAATACTCGGCCCCTGGCTACTATAATGTTGAAGAATGTTTTCTTAAAAAATATATATTGGGCGTCTCCTGCTGTGAGAGAGAACGCGTGGAATCCTTGAATCTTTCCCCAAGATTCCTTGATTAGATACCTGGTAGCCCCAGGAGGACATTGCTTACTTTAGGATTCTCTGCACGTCACTATTAATGAATACTGCACTTATGATAATCATCATGACGCGTCTATGGGAAAATACATAAGAATAACACATTCGACAAGTCTTCCAATTGTATTATGTAGTATATATATTTTAGTATTTCTACAAGTAGGTTTTTGTATTTTTTGTCTTCCAATTAGTTATTGATAAATATCTAAAATAAACCATTAAATAACTTAATTATAACAAAATATTATAAGACCTATTCTAAGTGATTTATTATTTGACGATTTTAATTCTCTGATATTTACAAAAAACTTGATACACATCTACAGTTATCATACAGTTATTATATTCATGAGGCAGATTAGAGTGTTAAATGTGATTTAATCCTATGCAAATGGACAAATTTAAAAATAATAATTTTATTCTATTTCTACCGAATGCCCAACAACTATACGTCTACCAGTAAAATTTTATATTAAATTTTTACTATTTTTTATTTGTGTGTCATATTAAATAGCTTTTTGTTTATATGTCAGGTGTGTCTTTTTTCCTCTTTTTGATAAGCTTACCTATGTTTATATTATTTTCTTTTACATGTCGATGGAGACTGCGGTATCTTATATATGGTGGCGCCTAGGGATGGCTTCCTGTAATTCTGTTGTGATATTGCAGTATTTTATTATTAAAATAATATATTATTATGTTGTGGTTAGTAATAAAACAGTCCAAAGAATGTTGTTTATTTTATTAATTACTTTGTAAGATTATTATTAAAAAAAAAGTAACCACATCTGACTAATCAATGTATTTGTATGATATTATTAACATATTCCATAACGATGCTTCCAATCCAATTTAATGTTAAAATTATTAGGACTAGATGTAAAGTCAGTCATTAGTCGGCTTTGAGGAGTGCAAAGAGATCGTTATCGTAGTGGGTTCGGTGTAAAAAGTGAATAATCTGGCAGCTCTACTAGACCCTCGGAATCCTGATGGTAAACATTATAAAAAATATACAACATGTGGTATAAGAAGACATGAGTGTCACACTACGTGATATTGGGAGTTGTCCCGTGGGAAATGATACAGTCTATGTCACAAACTATAACCATCCTTTAATAACTCAATAACTAGCCGGACGGATGCACAGTAACCGACCACTAAATTGTATTATTACTACATCATCACTACGACTAATTGGATTCTTTATAAAAATGGACGGCCAATTCGATCAACCACGATTGGCTTCAAATTTTATAAATTATAATTAATGCCTAGTCACCAACAAAATATATTGTTATTGTGTACCTCAACTTGAAATGCGTTTTTAAAATTAGATAATGCTCATGTTAAACAATTTCAAGGCAACCTTTTTTTTTGTTTTTATGGCTCTCTTCGCTGATGTTAAGCAACATTGTGTACAGTTAGTCTCAGCATGGGTAACCCTCCATTAGTTGGGCAAAGATTTGAATAATTATGCCAGTAAAAACCCTATTCATAGAAGACTTCTAGACACTGAAAGTAGTTATTAAAAAATTATGGCAAGTTTTGATAATTTATTATTTGGTATTCATATGTTTCAATCATCATCATCACAAGCACTCCAGTTCAGTGATGAACCAAGGCTTCCCGCATCAGCATCTTCCACTTAATGCTCCTCCAGTTATTAATACCTAAACTCCTAACTACCTTATAGAACTCGTCCGCCCACCTTAGCCTAGGTCTACCCTGCCTTCTCTTACCCACAGGCTTGCTGGATAGTATTTCCGATACTATCCCTCCTGCTCTTTAACCCAACCTAATGTTAAAGCCCTAATAAACTGCACTACGTTCACGCTCTTATTCATATGTTTAAATAATTATATTAAATATTTTTTTCATTATAATCTGTATAAGTACAGATGTGTGAAGGCTTTATATCATCATGAATTATCAAATAATTTAAAATTAAAATAATCAAATTACAATTTATAATTTTTTCTTAAAGAATATTAGTCGAATTCATTTTAGGATACATGTTTATAATTGAATTGCTGAACACATGTTTTATTAAATCGATTAATCATTGATAGTAAATTTTAATATGTTGAAATGGAATTATTACTTACATTATTAATTATTTATTGATTTTTATTTTATTTTTTTCTTTCATGTTCAAACTGACGAGTGCTGCACTATCATCACGGCGACTTGGGATCCCCCGTAATACTCTAGTGGTACTGCAGTATGATATATGTAAAAAAAAATACGAAATTGACGATGAAAATGCGTTTTTCTTTAATTTATTTATTTATATGTATACACGCCCCAACAGATCTTAACTATTACTAGTTACACAGGTCACTAACTTAATAATCACCTTACCACACAGGAAATTGGAGTAAACCTGGATCAAAACGATCAATTGGGATTTTATTAAAAGGTATTATTTCCGATCTCAAAGTCGTAATAACCGATCAAATCAGTTTATTTTTATTTTTCGGGATTTGATTTCGTATTGATTTTATAATCTTACGGAGTTTTGTTCCTCGACAGCCTTCACAGCGCCAACTAATTAAAAATATAATTAATGTGTTGTGATTAATCGGATACCAAATGCAGAATTGGCGATGATGCATCATCTGACAGCTGAATATTATTCCATTGGAGCGTTTCAAATTGTCAATTAACTTTGAACACGAAGCGATGCGCTTTTTAAACATCCATTCGGCCACATTAGCCCGTGGGCGGGTATTCTATGTTCAAGTGGCTTTCGATTTAATTTATCGGCAAGACGGAAAAAATAATAATCTCTACACATATAAAAGAATTAATAATGAAGGTAGGGACTATGGGCGGTGGCATGGCGCAATTAGCAGCAAGAAGAGGGCGTCACTAGTCGTGATCATCCGTTGCCAAAAGCGTTCCTTCTACAAATTGAATGCCACTTAGGGTTGAAACACCCTATTTTTATCTCAATTATAACCCCATTGATTGGATAAGATATCCCATCAATGGGGTTATAAAGATCTATAATTGCTATTATACGACTCGAATCATCAACTGGATTAGATTAATTTATATTAAGGAGACTGTTGATGTGGTTTGGCTACAAATATATACCTATACTTTTAATTTAACATTATTAATATCCACCCATTTTGTGCTATCTATAATGGACATGTTTTAAATTAGTTTTGGATTTTGGGCCCACCTTTTCAGAGCCTACTTATTTAATACTTTTATAAGAATTACCTCTATATTCACAGTTTTTTGTTAAAAATTTACCTCTTGATAAAATGAGTGAACCATTATTCGATTTTGAAAGTTTTTTTTCATTAAAGCACTGTTTTTTTAAATAATAATAATTAAATAATATAATAAAAATGTAAATGAATATTTATGCAAAAATACATGGCCGCTACGCAACGGTGACACTACGCTATGGAACCGAAATGAAATGCCCTAGTGTTAATAGACGCTTACGGCCATATTAAATATACAAGTGTATTAGTGAGACGTGCTAGATCTGATAGTATCTGGTGTACACATAGGCACCGCACGCACACACTACTATTATATAGAATACAGCTGTTACTTGCTAAGTAAAGTAAGCTCTATACACATAATTAATAATTGTTAGTTCAGTGTCTCCCCTAAGAAGGCTTTGGTTAGTCCCCCGTCCAAATGTGTAATCTATGAATAATATTTTGATAAGAACCATATAGGGATTCAATGGTATCTTCGCAGCATTTCATATGCATTGTGGTGGCTTTATTTGTAGTTGGTTACACCTTGGCGTGCAGTTTCCTGGTGCAGTCTTATCTGGCAACCCTGGGGCTAAATTAACATTAAACACGGTGCCTGGTCTGCAGCAGGTCTCAGTTCAGACACTCCTCTCTACTTACTATGCTTTGCCATGTCCTCGCCAAAATAACTACACACTTCACCTCGTGTTTAAAGTAAAGTACCATTAATAAAGTATCCCCCTATGCAACGCACCATAAGTCCATCTTCACCAAAAACAATCTACCAATGAATTTTTATCTAAAGAAGCGTCATACAATATTACGTCACACATTCGAGTATACCAGGTCACAAGTACATGTACATTCAATAGAATTAGATTTAGCGAGGCGGTAGAAGCAGCGCCCCAAGCGGCTGACACACGAAACCGTTGGTGCTTGCCTTTATGCCTCGCCTCATCTGTGCCTGATATGGTTTTGACGTCTTTACAAGTATTATTGGCACCTCTTTATAATATAAATATACGCTCAAAAATAATAAATAACTAGTTTTCTTTTAACCACGTTAGATTCAAAATTATTTGACTATGAAATTTATCTCGTTAATAATTACCCATTAAGATCCTCACAGTTGGTTACTGACTGTAAAAACTACAGCCAGATTCCATGGTCAAATTAATTTAATTGGTGGGTCTGGCCAGGCCACCGTGGTCTTTGGGTGAGTTCATAGAGGTGGTTTCCCAAGCCACCACACAGCAATAAGACCTTCAGATCTAGTAGATCTACCAAGTGATAGCAGTGGACACCGTTTTTTCCGGTTTCGTTGATCGCAGAAGTCTCACTCATGAATTCGTCATACTAACGACAGGGCCACAAGGCACATTTTTTAAAAATTATATGACAACTTTTATCAAAGGGTAGCTATTTTTAAAATACAAAATCTTAAATATCAGCCCATTCTAATGAATGCTCACTAGGAAATCACACATTTAATCATCAATACCTAATATGTATCTACTGTTTTTTATTGTATCACTAATTGTTTAAAATTTCAAGGTAACTGTAATAAATATAACATCATTTCAATTTGCCCTGAAACTGATCTCGCCGGTTTCGCATTTCGCGGTTGTCCTTCCTTCGTGGAACAGAGATTAACTTTTGCGGTGATATCAAGTTTAAAGTTTAAAGAAGTACGAGTTCGCGGAAGAGAAGAAGGTACCAAGATGGTGGTGCTGGAATAATGACACAATACCTGCATTTAGTGGCTCACTTTAATTGAACCCAACAGGTGTTATTTCTCTGTCGTAATAATAATACCCATTATGCCATATGGCCATTTAACATAACACGACTTCTTATCTCATCAATTACTGTAATATTCACATTGATTATACTAATTTGTCTAATTGAAGAATAACTCTAAGCATGAGAAGAAAATGGATGTGAAACAAAAAAAAATTGTGATTATCTAATGCTGATGCACGAATTAACAATCAATTAAGATTTAATAAAAACAAAATATCTACTTAATATCTAATAAAGACTATTATTTTGATCATACTTCAATTATTCAATTAACTTGTCCACATAACATTATGTTTTTTTAGTAAGGATGACTACCGTTGGAATGTTTGTTTATAACATTTTTTTGCAAAGGTTGATTGCGGTTATTTTATTATTAAAATATATTTTAATGTAGCAAAATATATACTTACTTATTTAAGGTGGCTATTGATTTAAAACAAAAAACATTTTCACAACCCTTTTCGCGTTCATTGAGTGTGCACATTTTAATTATATAGTCAAAAAATTTTAGGTCTACATATTGTATAGTTAACTTATAGGTATTGTTATAAGTATATTATGATCAAGATCCTATATAATTATTTTTTTTTATTCTTTTGGATTTTGATAATTTTACTAACCAACTTGCGGCGAACTCAATGGATAGATATGAGTAAATTGGGTCAAGGGCACATAAAATATTTTTTATTCTTCATACAACTAATAAATGAAAGCTCAAGATCATTAATTATTTTAGTGGTTAATCAGTGTAACTCAGAGGTTGTATATACAAAGAATAGTTGCATGCTGAAGTGCCGTATAAGGAGTATTATTTTTCCAATTGTTTGTATGGACAGTATGGCGTGCCAAAGAGTCGTAAGCTGGTCAAAGAAATTAAAACTCCATTGTGGAACACAGAATCGAACAGTGTCTAATAAATTGCTTGCAAAAATAAAATACAGTCTGGTCCAAGCGACATTTGTCGACCAAATGAAAACTTACTGCTTTGGGTCAAATATACAGTCGCTGCAAAAATATCTAATTAAAAAACAGTATAATAACTTAGTATAAATGTAGGTTATACACTTATGGATCATACAATATAACCAAACCATATTTCAGTCAGTTATCTACAATATTCTAAGATGTAAGTATAATAAAAATATTTAATTAATTAGTTTTTTTATTATTAATATGAGATGAATGGAATAAAATATTTAGAGTTGTATTTTTCTATATTTTCATTTATTTTGTTTTTATTAAATACATGGTGGACTCGAATTAACTGATAATATTTTAAGAAGTGGTAGGGTATCGCAAATATATATATATATATATATATATATATATATATATATATATATATATATATATATATATATATATATATATATATATATATATATATATATATATATATATATATATATATCATCATCATATCCCTATCGACTGTGTCGAATGCCTGCCTAAAATCTACGAACAAGTGATGAGTCTCTACGTCGGCCTCATTACACTTCTCTAATATTTGCCTAATTGTAAATATTTGGTTCATTGTTGAACGCCCGGGTCTAAATCCGGCTTGGTAGTCTCCCAAGCATTCCTTCGCGTATTCTGCTAGCCTATTTTTTAAAACCTTGGCGAATATCTTGTACATAACTGATAGTAGGGATATCCCTCTATAGTTACTGCACTCCCTAACGTCACCTTTTTTGTGGAGTGGGCAAATTATCGAACTTGCCCAATCCTTCGGTAGCGTTTCGCCTTCCCATAAAGATACTATTAAACTATGTAATAGCGCCCATAGAGCATCCCCGCCATATGCTATGAGTTCGCTGGAGATCTCGTCTATCCCGGGGGCTTTCCCTCTCTTCAGTCCTCTGATGGCGTGGCACACCTCTTCGTAGGTGGGTGGTGGTAGACTAGCGTTCTTATTGGCTACCTTATCGCTATTCTTATCATTTAAATATATATATATATATATATAGATATATATATATATATAGTATATATATATATATATATATATATATATATATATATATATATATATATATATATATATATATATATATATATATATATATATATATATATTATCAATTAAAAATGTTAATGGTGCTTTTGGAATCGTGTTTGGGCCACCATCTTTGATTCAGCTGTTTCTGTGAAGTACTCAGAAGTGACTTTCGCGTGTGTATTATATCTGTTAAATACGTAATTATTGTTTTTTTTTTAAATGGTTTAAATTTACGATACTCTACCACCCCTTAAAATATTCTCAGTTGATTCAAGTCCATCATGTATATTAAAAATTGTTGAATGTAGGCTTTATTTATTAAGATTGCTTCTTAATTTTATTTTATATACATCTTTTACAAACATTTTATATAATATTTATTTTATATTGTTTTAAACCTTTTTTTTATTATTGACTGTAAAAATAAAAAAAAACTCTTATGAGCGTTTATATGCAAATAAATAAATATTGGGTAATTTTTATTTTAAAGCAATTACTGTTTTAGATGCTAGTAAAACGTTTCTTTATAATGCTGTTTTTGAAATTTATTAATTTAAATGCAAATTTTGTTGTAATACAAAACAGAATGAGTACGTATGTACAATTTATATATAGTACACATTTACATACAAAACTATATTTAATTGATTTTAAATTTATAAGTTCACAATCAGATAGCTTTGATGGTATAAAAATAAATATAAAGTGATAAATAAGGAATGATTTGTTTGTGCATATAAGAAGAGTGAGTATGGCGTGCGATATTTGGTTGGCTCCGCATGAATGGATGATCAGTTTATTGCATCACGAACCAAGCGGAGATGATAAATATCTCCAAGGCCACGAATCAGATACTCGTGATATTTATATCTTCACGATTGAGCTACGAGGCTTTTTTTAAATATATATTTATCAATCGTCTTTTTTGCCAATTAACTTATCTTCGAAATGAAGCCATCCTTGACGCTTCAATAACCACGACACAGGTATTATTAATGAAATTGATTTATTTTATTTATTAATTATTAATATTAAACGTATTTTTAAGCGGTAAAGCATAAGTTTCTTTATTTTTATTAATCAAGAAGACTTGCAGAACATAGTTTATTTACCAATTATTAATATCAATAAAAAAAGGCCGTGAAGAGATGCAGATATGAAATAGTACATTAAAAATATAATTCAGTTGTAGAATCCATATATTACAATATCTTTATTAAGTTTGAATTAATACAATACATATTAGACTTAAGTGTATACAGTAGCTATAATTTTTTTAACTAGAACTTAATTGAGAATTTAAATTTGAAAAGAGTAATAATTTTAAATTATAGAAAGTGTGGTAAAATAAAATAATAATCTATTTAGAAACATGAAAATTAATAAACAATACCAGCAATAAAAGCTTAATAAACATAAGAAATAATAATTACATTAACCCGATATCTTTATGTCATGATTATATATGGTAGATTGTAGGTATTAAGAACAATTTTTTCGAAATCGAAATGTGCATACATTGAAAATGTAAAAGGCCTGTGAAAATACTTTCAATTATGATACACATCATTAATATATGATTTTTATAATTGTGCAGTATATATATATATATATATATATATATATATATATATATATATATATATATATATATATATATATATATATATATATATATATATATATATATATATATATATATATATATATTACAATTTTCTTTATTATGCATAAGTTTTTACAATGATTGATAGAACAATACATCTTTGGAAATAGACTTAGGTGTACAGAGTGTTTACATCTTTTTACCTATAACTAACATGATCATGTTTTACTTAAATTTGACATGAATAATAGTATTAAATTAAAACCCATTTACAAATTTTAAGATTAATACATAATAACAACGATAAAAGCAATATTAACAAAACAGTTACAAAATATAATGCTTAAAAACAATTTGTTTGGGTAAAACCGAATTTGAATTGAGTGGATTATTAGAAATTTTATTTTATTTTAAGTAAGTTCATTGGTAAAATGAACTTACGTTTCCTCGAGACATATTTGGTTTTAATTACATGTCTTATGATTGGGTTTTTATAATTAGATAGTCATAATCACAGTCTAATAATTTTATTAAACGCAGACTATTCTAACTATAATACTACTCCTCCAATAGTTATAATTTGAGCATTTAGATCACGTAGGACAATGCAAGTGCGAGTCGAGTCGAGACAAGGTACAAGATGATAGTTGATTCGAAAGTGGTGATGATGATGGTGAATTGCATGGTGTGGTCGTATACGTGGTATGGTGATGAAGCTGAAGATGCCATGGTCAGATAGTAGGACTACGTGCCGTGTGTCCGTGTTCGAGGTCCCGCATGCTAATGGAACATGGACACTATTCATTCATACACCATCTTAACTAAAACTACTATTTTAATTGAACAACTATCACGTTAAAGCCGACAAGAGATTCACACGACATCCCACATCAGCTAAATTGGATAACTCCTCACGGATCTTCTTCTCATTAACACCTGCTAGATTATTATTACAATTTCTTTATTATGCATAAGTTTTTACAATGATTGATTGAACAATACATCTTTGGAAATATACTAAGTTGTACAGAGTGTATAAATCTTTTTACCTATAACTAACATGAGAATGTTTTATTTAAATTTGACATGAATTATAGTATTAAATTGAAAACCCATTTACAAATTTGAAGATTAATAAATTATAACAACAATATAAGCAATATTAACAAAACAATTACAAAATATAATTCTTAAAAACTAAATAACAGTTTGTTTGGGTAAAACCAAATTTGAGTGGATTAGTAAAAATTTTATTTTATTTTTAAAAATAATATCAGTTTTGGAAGTCCATTGGTAAAATGATCTTACGTTTCGTCGAGGCATATTTGGTTTTATTTACATGTCTTATGATTGGGTTAGTCTGGTGTACAGAGTCTTTTTACCTATAACTAACATAGAGAATGTTTTATTTAAATTTGACATGAATAATAGTATTAAATTATAGAATGAATGGGAAAAAAATAAAAACCCATTTACAAATTTAAAGATTAATAAATAATAACAACAATATTAACAAAACAATTACAAAATATAATGCTTAAAAACTAAATAACAATTTGTTTGTGTAAAACCAAATTTGAGTTGTATGGCCTGCTAATATATCGATGATATTAGTTAAACTAACACCTTCTACGTATACTCATATAGAATTTTATAAATGTAATATAGAAGGCATTGGTTAAACTGGTCCATGTGTACAAATTGAAATATAATAAATATACACACACATTACTATTAAAATGTCAAATATTTTCAAAATTGCATAGCGTACAATTATGTTTATTCTTGGAGGAACTTATTTGCACGTACATTTGTAAAGTAAAGTGCAATGAATGCGGGTGTATTACCTGCACGAAATTCATCCGTAGACGTACGTTCCTATGAAACGACAGAAGAATTCCGACATTTAGTAATATTGTTGTCGGCTTTATTTGGTGTTGAATAGAAGGTTTGGTCTTTCTCTCTTATTATATACTCCATACTCGTGCGAAAGCAATTTCAATTCATTAAGGGAACGACCAGCGGACCCAGTCACTATCTTGCGTGTCTGTCTTACAACCAGCTCTTATAATATGACCATGTGTAGAGATTGCCATAATCATTTATATTATATACATTTCCCGGAATCAACTACCTGTACATATAAAGCCAAGTTCGATGTGTTGGGGAATTCGATGAAAGATATAATTACCATTAATGACGGGAAAATTCATTACTTCGCAAAATGGAAGTTAATCTAGATATCAGATGAAACGTTCCGAGGATTTTTTTATACCGTGAGGCCTTCCCTATTGACGGGAGTCCCTTTATAAGGGGTTGGCCAGGCCACCTTGGCCTTTACGGGAGAATATAGTAGAGATGGTTTCCCAGGCCACCACACAGCAATGAGTACTTAAGATCTAGTTTGCTAAGCTAGATCTACCAAGTGACTCCGGTGCCGTGAATCGAACCCGGGAGTTTTCACTCACGAATCCGTTACACTAACCACTGGGCCACAAGGATTTTATACAATCTTAAAAACCCCATAAATTATTTTATTTTCGGCATTATCACTATGTATGTAACCTATGTATGTATGTAGAAATCACCTTATTATCTAAATACTATCAATCTTTTATAATATATTATTACTGTTAATATTATGTTTATTTATTTATTAAAAACGGTCGTGAGGGTTTTTTTAAAGATTACAGAAAAAAATAACGCTATGAAATAAGAATATTGTAAAGTAGTAAATAAATAAAAATAATATAAAATTAGTAAAGTAGAGTGTAGGAGATAATTATTAATATGCTTCCATATAAGGTATATCCCCAATTTACAAATACCCAAGCCCTGTGGGTGGCAGAATTGGTGGAAAAGAGATCACCCATGTGCGCATATTCGTTCCCAAGTCGTTACAATCTATTTTAAGAAGAATGGAAGGAATAATCGATAATATTTATAATTTAGAACTTCATAATCTCCATGTTAAATACAGAGTTTGGGTACTCTGTAGCCAAAAACCATTTTTATTGTGAAAAAATAGTGGTTTATTATTGTATATATGAGTAAAATTAATTTATTTATTTATAATATGTTTACCCAACCTCCCCTTGATATATCCTAAAAAGTTAAAAATCTGCCCTGCTTGACATAATAGTGTATGTATTCTATAATAATAGTGTATGTATTCTATATTTTTCGTAAAAATCCAAATAATAATTGAATACCAAATGAGTCACAATATTTTACCTGAGTTAGTAATAAAATATCTAATGAATCATACTGTTAAACGCGTCCGGGAGAGAGTTATATTGGCAAAATGGCCAGTTTTGATGTGATAATAATATGTGGGAGTATCTCATCAGTGGGAAGTCTCAACATTTATGATCATCACCCATTATTTCAGCACATTTCATCAACAATATGACAGAGAATTGCTTCCTTCACCTCTTAAATGGCGTCTCTTCATTCATCATGCGCCACATTATATTATTCATTCATCACGTATTCGCTTTATTCGAAGAAACGACTCTTTTCAAGTAACAAAGAAAGTCGACAAGGAATCCAAATTTAAATATTATTACGGGGACGCCTTTTTATAACCAAACGTGATTACATTGTCACATTTTTTATATTTTATTTTCAAACCTTACCAAATGACCTTTTGGAGTTTAGGGAGTACACGCATTCCAAGTAGATTAAAAATTATTAGACTATGGAATTTATCCATTCATAATACATAACTGGTATTATAAGAGTTGGTCGTTTATTTAATTATTTATATATTTAATTATTGGTAAAATATATTAGTTTTTCACTTAATTATTCATGAAAAAATATATCGCATTCCTGGCGTATACGCATTTTTATAATGACAAAAGACGAAATAAATTAAGTTGAATTCTAATGCTATCAAATAAAATAAAAATGCGTAGTCGTTCGTTCATTAAGTGAGAAAATACAAATTTTATCAAACGAACCAAATTTATTTTACATATATTTAATGAATAAATACGTGACTGAGATACCGCAATTTTTATCAGTATATGAAATTGTATAAAAAAATGGATTATGAAACAATAATATTAACTAAATTTCTATGGTATTTTTGAGGTAATTTTAGTGTATATCTCCAGGTAGATTTAGGATCATTATATTTACATATAAATAATATTCTACACATTTTCAAGATTGATATCAATTTTCATATTTCAGAGGTATCCTCTGTCTTTTTATTAGATTACTCATATAACCATAAAATTGCTATGTAACAAACCTTTAAAAATATTTTTTAGCATTAATAACTTAATTTGATTTAATATTCAACACATTAAAATATTAATTACCTATAAAACTGATAATTCTTATATATTTGTCGTTATCCACTGTGGAGCAGGCAAGAAGATTGATTTCCTCATTAAAAGGTGTTTTGAAAGCGCCTCCAGTCTGAGAAAACTTATTATGATAAGGCGATTAATAAATAAACATGCCACTTTCGTCTTAATTATATAAATATAATTATTTTTCGTTTATAATAAATAACCTTGTATAATATTTGGTAAAATTGGCCCATAAAAATATCTCGGTCTGGCAAACTGCATTAGTCTGTGCCGATGTAAGATAAATAACATACATATTTTCAGACCCAATAGATTCTAATACAGTATAATATGACTAGGAATATGCATGCATACGTGTATCGAATACAAAATTTAATATTTATTAATTTAAACCATCAATAAATGAATTTGTCGGTCATCTAAGCTAAAAAAGGTTAAGGCCTTACTTAGGAGCTTTGATGAACTTTATAAAAAATAGCTTATAAATTAGAGTTTATTTTATATAGTTCACTGTCCAAATTAAATTTATAAATTATATTGTATTTACTATGTATTCTTCGGCTGTGTAATAAACTTTATCCAGTTATCCAAATGTTTAACTGGAATACCAGCTGGGGAAGACGGTTTATATACAAATAATCTTCAATTCAATTAATTAATTAAAATAGAGTTCCACAGCTTGGGAAGTTTGGATCTCCATTTGCAGTCTGTACGGCATTTGAAATGCATTTATACAAGTAAATGATAGAATCCGTCGGGCATCTTTCAAATGGTCACTTTGTATAGGAGATCTCTTTGAGAGATACACTTCTGGTTATATTATCGACATAAAATATACAAGGACCTTTACGATCCACTCGTTTCGACCATCACCATTTATCATATAGCATGTATATAACTTCACTGCCACCTGGATGACAATTTTATTTGTATATTAAATTCAAAACACAATATGGGGCCCCCCTTTCTCGACAAATTTCTCGGTGTGATTGTTCTGGAATCGCGTGTTGAATTTCAAAATTGCCAGACGTCATCTTGAAGTGTTCGACATGTGGAAACGAATCGGTTGGTCTCAAATATCATCGAGTATAAGTATTCAAAGAGACACAAACATATAACAAGACTTTTGAGACGGAAATGGCGTCTTACAGACCGTGACATTTGAAGCGTCGCAACTTTAGCATTCATAATAATATACCTACATCCGTTCAACAGACTCTTTATGTGTGACAAAATATTAAAAAGGACTTTCTAATTACCCAAAATAGGCGTTCTGAATACTGACAATATGTCGCATTACTTATACTTCTCTATAGTATCAAAAGGTGTCCATTTACAGGTGGGTTTTTGTAATTTTCCCCATGATTTTGTATGACGGCTAAAAACCGGACAATAATCGGTTTTTATCCCATTAAATCGGTTCACAGCAAAAAGTACCTAGTTGCGAAGTTTTTTTTAACTAATTTATTCTATACTTTCTAAAAATATTGTAAAAACGTATATGGTGAAGTGCGGCAAAATGGGTATTTATGGATATGGTGTTGAAATGTGTAATAAACGGTAATTGAGCTTTTACCCAAGTGGATAAAGGAAGAGTTGCTCATCTCTAATGATGACTTTTATATATAAAATGTAATTTAAAATAACAAGCTATTACATTTTGTAACATTGAATTTTTTTTATTAAAATAAATATGTTAATTTCTATTCCATAGAGCTTAACATATCCCGTCTATCTTATATCTCAGAGAACAATTTAATTAAATAATAAATATCCGTTTGATTTCTAAATACATACAGTGTCATGGTTTAATGACAGGTGACATTTGAGGTAATTGACTCCAGTGACTTTATCACACGAGTGAGTCACGTCATGTAATGTTATTTCACTGACACGATCTTGCGATTGTAAGGTAACTAATATGTATAAGTGAAGACTTATAATATAATGCTTAATATTTTTTGTGTTTTTTCAATACAAATTACAGTTTTACATTTTGTTTTTAGCACGCAAAAAATATTTTCAATACGAATCATTAATTTTAACAGCTTCCATTAAAAATATGAATACGCGTATAATTTTTATACGTGCTTGTAAATACTAATTACAGATTTTTTACTTTACGATGTATGAAATTAAAAAAACGAGTGATGCAAAAACACGTAGAGGTGATTTAACGTCGGCCGTGTCGTGGCAAAAAGCAAAAGAGCTCTGGTCTCCAACAATTTCTCATTATGATTCACAAGGCAGTCTCCATCATCCGAAGGACTGAAAATATTCATTTATCTCTAGACAACCTAATAATACACAATTCTATTATAGTAATGCCCTGGAGCAAATCTTTTATGAATATAAAGAAAATTCTTAGTTGTAATTTTCACAGTCCTTTACTACAACTTAAATGATTACTAACAATTACAACTAACATTTTTCTTTAATTCGCGAAATTCCACCAATAATTCAACACTATCAACAATTTTATGTATATTTTGAAAATTGTTCCCTCTAAAGTTATTCCTCTAACTATAATGCAAGGGATTTTATAAAGCAATTATAGACTTACTTCAATTAGGGCTTATTAAAAAATAAGTATACTAATATAATAACCCCTTGTAGATAATCCAATAATTATTACTTATTATTTTGTAGCCTCGCTATATTTTACACACATAATTTTTTAAATTTAAATTTAAGTGTAATTAAACATATGTATTATCAATAGAACCTATTCCTTGCTTACTAAAAAATACATGATTTTAAAAAGCGTGGGTTCTTTAAATACATAATTATATGAATGATTTGAAAAATAATAATATCACACTGCATAATATTAAATATATCGACGGGCTCGACTAAGAGTAATATGACTCGGGATATTACCTTTTTAACTTTTTCTCATTTTATTATTTAATTAATTATTGCGCATATTCTGACAAAAATCACGATTCTAGTGCTTAAATTGAGAAAGATAGGTTTTTTCTTATGGGGTACGTTTCGAGTTATCGCCCACGGGAGAAAAAATTAGACGCTCGAGTAATACGAACGGAGACATCGCCTTCTTAGTCGTTCATTTGCTAAACACTGTAGGCGATATCTTCAGGTAGCTTAGTCTTCATTGCGCACACCGACACCATATACGTGTGAACAATCATGTGTGTATAAGTAACCAATAAGACACGGCTATGACTCCCCACCACCATCACTATCAGTCCCTTTCTTCCTGCCTTATAATACTCATACAATACTCACCAACAATTACACATTTCAAAAAAGATTCAAACATTTCAGGGATGGCACAATACTTCTTCTTCTTCACGATCACTTGTTTAAACTCTACTTTACTAAAAATAATTTCATTTTTAATAATAATTTAATATTATTATTTCAAAAACACATTTTTCAGTGATAATATTAAATAATAAAAGTTATATTTTTTAAAAAGTGGTCGAAACAAAGACTCCCTGCTTTGTAATAATATTGGTGGATTATCAACAATTTTGAAACCAAAAACTATAAGTGGTTCTTGGGTTTTACAAATATTTCCAACAGGTGTGTTTTTATCAGCAAAATCAACAGAATGATGAAATACCTGTTATTTGTATTATATTCAAACAAAACTGCAATTCCAATAAATACGATAATATAAAGTAGTGAGTATTATAAGAAAAGAGTTCCTATGGTCTTATTCAGTGAAGTGGTCAAGTCATATGGCTATTGTATTGTGAACATAATATATTACTAATATCCTAATTTACCGGTTGTTTTTTTATTTAAAAACTTGCCACATATGTGAGATGTTTAAAAAATTTTTTTTTTCATTAAATAACTATTATTCTCTATTATTATTAAAATAGGGTATTTTGACATAACAAGCTGAAAATTTGTAGAAACAGTTATTTCTTTTCAATAAATCACACAGAGGCTTCGAAGTTTATTATTAGCTGCAACTAAACAAGCGGATGACAATAAATACTATCGTCATTTTAAATTATCAATATTTATTTCATTTACTGATCATTTCAATTAAATAACCATTCTTAGAATTCATACATTCATTCATTCTACCACTTAATACCTCGGACATCGTTCAAGTGGTTTGGTAAAAACACTTTTATATTAAATTGAACTGATATTTCTGTTTCTTGGATTATTTTTTTTCATTGATTTTTTAAAATCCAAAAACCCTCAAATACCTGATATTTTTCAAGGGCTTATTCACTCTTATAATTATTGTGTGATATTTTTGAAAAAGTTTCAGTATTCTTTAGACTTTCAACGCCATAACATTATTTTTTGTGTATTTCTATAAGATGAGACGACGCGACGGTAATACAATTTTAAATATAATAGCTGATTTTGTTTTATTTGTGAGAAGTCACTATTGAAAAGTGATTTTGTTAATTAAGTGTGTGGTTTGAAAACTTTAAAGACTTCTATAAAATGAATAGCGGAAATTTTCCCATTAATATCAGTCAGTGCACCTTGTAAAAATAGCAGCGATGACAAAAAAATGGAAAATTATCGACACAAGGTCAGTAACGCAAGTAATCTAGAATTTAAAGACAATATCATAAAAATAGTAGAGAAACGAAAGGATTAAAATTTTTGGAATCGTCCACTAGTTACTATAATCATAGTTAGATAATCATAAATAATATAATAATTCGATGAAGGAGATTGTTATAATTATAATGAAAAATATCCTTAGTATATTACGTATATGCGAAATGTAATGTATGAACTAATTAAAAATACAAATTATTAATTGTAAATGATTTTATAACTGCATACTTGGTATTATTGAGTAAGTATTACAGGTAATCGTACAACAATCTCAATATCCCAATGTAGTGTCATATCAGCTATAGCGAGGATAGACACTAATAATGATAAAATGATAGGAAGAGCTAATAAAATTATGTCACATGCGATTCAATATTAATGTATGAGAAAAAGTATACTAATAAAACCATTTTTTCAACAGAGTGAATGAATATCTTTACCATTTGTCTTTATTTGAATTGCTTTTTGAGAAAAAGCATTATATTTTGTTATCTGTATTATATTCAAACAAAACTGCAATTCCTATAAACACTATAGAGTATGGTCATATTAAGTGAAGTGGTCAAGGAATGAATGCTTAAAATAATATCAGTTGGGAAACCTAGTCACTTGAGATATTCCAATGCTTATCCTAATTTACCGGTTGTATTTGTGTATATTTATTTATTTTATTAAAGGTAGTGGTGCGAGTGTCTGGTAATGAAGCTGCTAGTAGTAGTAGTAGGTATAGTAGTATAATAGATATTGTGGGTGTGTGCGTGTCGGTGTAGTAGTGTGTGTGAGGAGCTAGGATGAGAGTGTGTGAGTGTGATGCATAGTAGTGTGTGTGTGACTTATCATCTCCAAGTATTTCAAGAAGGACATTGAAGACAGCGATAACTCCGTGTATCGCCTTCCCGTGCGCTTCCCCTCCGCAAATCTTCCCTACAAGAACAATTTTTAGCTTGCCCCCTTTTAAATATTGCATTATTACATATTTAAAAAATACTCGTATGTTGATAACACAATGGGGCACGTTTTTCCGAAAACAGTGAAACGATATAACATTTGAATAAAGAGATATTAAATAAAAACCTTAAAAAAACGGTTTTTCGGCCGTCCTGTAAAGTTGTGTTTTTCGACTCATCGCCGTCTTAGCGGAGCCCGTCGACGTGTGGAAATAAGATGGTTTATTTGAATAAGAAAATGGTGTTATTTTATTTTAAACTAATTTATAAAATAATAATCCATCTAAATGATGATGAAGGGCTTTTTTGATGTGTGAGAAATACATATATAGATAGAACAGTTTTATGTTTTTCGATTCGGTGGCATCATTAATCGTTTGAAGCTCGCTAATAAATCGTAGAGTTCACTTGATCATCAAATAGTAAAGTTTACTTTTCTAATACTTAAAAGACAAGGAGCAACGTGCTGCTTTACATATATATCGACTTTATCACCTCTCTACCTTATACTATTCCTCGAAAACCTCACTCTCAGGGTTTGCGACCCTCTGACATATTTTCCAAAACGGTAAATAAAATTTGCATAAAACCCGCAAAATAAAAAGCGTTTTTCCCATCTTCATCTCTTGAATTTTTCAATTAAATTAAATATCGCCAGGGCCGCACTCTGCCAACACTCTCTGCTAAGATTGATCGCTCCCATTGTCGTCGGGGTGTAATTAAAAATTGAATTTTAATTATAGATTCTAACCATTGTTATGCGGAAAAGGGACGAGTTTCTGTACAAAATTGAAAAATTATCACCCGACCCTTGAATATGCTAATTCTTTCAAACTTAACACAATATCCACCCTCGTCATCTTCCAAACAAACTTTTAACGGATTTTTTACATAATTACCAAGTGTACATTGATATCTTCTTGCATCAAGAAAATTATAGATTTTTAATAAATTATGTTTACACTAAATTCTACATTTACATAATATCCATCGTTTATAACCATTAAATATATTAAAGATCAAAGATTTTTTTTTGTTGTTTATTCTGTATATTTTTATCGTTCAGAATATATTATTATATTAAGTATGACGTCAATGCCACAAGTCTCTCCATTCTATAATGAATCTTGTGATTCTTTAAACAATTGTAAGCATGGCTACATTTTCTAAAAAAATATTGTATTTTTTTTAGAAATTTATATTTTATGATCAGTAACGGTAAATAGTGTGTGGATTATGCTATTAGTTAGCTATCAACATATGAAACTTGTATACTCCAAATAAAATAACATTTCACAAGAGATCGTTCATACATAGGCGGAATGATTTTAATATAAAACAGGTTCCTTCAAAATCAATGATAATGTTATGACTTGCTTTTCATAATAACACAGGTAGCCTTAAAAAGGCTTCAGGAAAGGAAACGCGTCAGATTACACGCGGAGAACATAGTCAGCTTCTGTGACATTCACTAACATAAAAGATCAGAATATATTACAGACGAACGACGAAGCCGATATTGCAAAAGCTATAATGTAAAGTGAATTTTCTATATATACTACATGCCTGCTAGATTAAATTTTTTGAATATCTTCAATACTAAACTTCTCCCATCCCTCCAATTCAAATAGGTGCCAATATATATTCAGTCGATCAGGTGACTCCTGAAAGTATTCCGTGCTTCACTCTAATTGCAAATACCTAGCTTAATTATTGAACTATCTCACATTTTTTAATTTTAATCATTGAACTCTGTAATTTAGTCTTGTATCATTTAACAATCTTGTAATTAAGTCATTTGTCACCAATGCCTTGATATTCAGTCATGAAAAAATCTAGCTAATTCGACTTGTTACTAAATATTATAGTTTAATAAGATATTTTAATAAACTTCGAACGAAGAGTTATTAAAAAAAATACTTCTTTTTTTTCTATATAATTATACTTATAATAACGATCATATTTTTCACTCTATTTTATTTATAAGTAAGTTGATATGTGTAAAAAGATTGTTCTTCAATCTTAAACCATGCTCATTGTTTAATGATTTTCGCTTTAAGACTGCTTAATTTTTATATGAAATTGAATATAATTTATTCCAAACTTACTTTATTTAAATTACAAATAGCAAATTTTGTCAAATATGACTAACAGAATCATATTATACATATAACACAAAGGGAATGTTGAAAGGAATTTTCAGCGTAAAAACTATATAATTACATTAAAGCCTAACACAAAAAAGCTTACTAAAACAATTCAAATATGTAAATCTACAAATAATATATTTTTATTAATATTCGGATTGCAAAATTATCTATAGTCGGCTTGTCAATTCTGTTTGTGAATACATTAAAAAAAATTACATCCTTCTGATTTTTACTGTAGTCTTATTCCCATCGTCCAAATGAATGGACTACAACGGTCATTGGTATAAAAAGGTTAATATATTGCGAGGTATGCCCGTTTATAAACGTGAATAGAAAGCAGGAAGGTTCACCGCAAAAAATGCATAAGGGACTTATTCGAAGAGGGTGAATGAAAAAAATTCGTTGATGTATTCGTAGTTCGATTTATGCCAACCCCCTACAGATTGAAATGTACCAAAGGCCACCACCATTATCATCACTACTTTTTTTCTGCCTCTTTTTTCAATTCCAGCTTTTCATATCATTTTTTGGAATGTGCACATTCCCCGATATGAGTGTTTGACACGAACAGGTGACTCATGGGAGACGTATATTGAAAAAAAACACCTCTCCGGTGGGTTTTTTCCTAACCCATTTATTATATAAGATGCATTAAGGAAAATTTTTCATCATCGCAATTCCTTTTGAGTGGAATTTTTTAGCCAAGTTAATTTTTCTAGTCTTAGATAAAATATTCAAAATCCATATGCTCTAATAACCAAATAAGTAAAGAAACATTCAATAACGGAAATCTTATATAATTTATTATATGCTTGTTATGTTTTTCTACTTTTATATATTATTGTAATGCATTTTGAATTTATTATAAAAATCTTAATATTTTTCGTTGTGGTGCGTTTGTAATCCTTTATATATATTTTTACACATTCATATTGGTATTTTCAGTGTTAGAGAGGTTTGAATTTCATATCTCTCGAACATCCCTGTCACTTCAATATAGGACACTCCACTCTTTGACTTTTAGTCCCTCTTTTTTTCAGAATCCTGTCGATATATTTTTTTCATATAAATATTTCCTCCGTGTGGCTTCCCATAATTCTCCATCCTTCTTCCTTTCTATGTACCTTTCTACGACATTTATCACTCTTCGTGAACTTTCCTTTCACATCAGAAGCAACGCTACTAATATAGTATGAAAGCTACTGTGTCACCTTGCGATGTTACTGATTTAATATTAAGTTCATTGTTTTAAAGTGCACTAATAAAAATATTTCACATAATTATTAGAACAGGTAGAGAGACATACAAACGAAGGTGGGTAGGAATATTACTTAAAGAGAGATGCTGGAATATCTTTTGAATTAAGAAATAAGGCAAAGCACCGCCTTAAACTATTCCAATTAAAACTTTACTTTGGCTGACTCTACATATTCACTCACTCTGAACTGTTGAACCTATTGCAAACATATTTAAAAGTTTCACCACATCCTCGTCACTACGCTACGACCTGAAATCATATAATATCGCTTGATGATGATTTTTCGGATATTCATAAATATATTTTTTTCAGTGGGAACCAGAGACTCGCATTCTCGATATCCTGTGATGGTATTCGTCCATGGAGAAAGCTACGAATGGAGTTCAGGAAATCCTTATGACGGGTCTGTACTTGCCAGCTACGGAGGTCTCGTCGTAGTCACTCTCAACTATAGACTTGGAATTCTAGGTATGTTATATATTATAGACTATTGCCTAATATTGGTACCTTACACTTATCACCTGGCTCCTTAGAGCTGTATATATAACATTTAGGTATATTTTTATTCATCATAACTTCGAAATATTTCATTTCAAACGCAAACCTTGACGATCGATTTATATTCTTTTATTATCGACGAATTGAAATAATGATCAATCATTATATAATTTTATATTTTATTAAATTTAGGTATATTTTCTTGGTGAATATTGGACCAGAATAATAGTATGTCCAGGTATGGAACGGTGTCGGTCTCTGGAGATCCATGTTATAAATTGAATTTTGTCATTGTGAGGATAACCACTTTGATATATTTTGCATTTCCAGTATTGGAATTGAATTTGTTAGAATATGGTAGACCACTTGAATTTGCGGTGTTACAACCAAATCATGAAGCCATTATTATACCACACTTTTGATGTGTGTTCAAAATGCTGTATTAATGCAATCGATGACCTGATTTCGTCTATGCCAAGCCGACTACTGCATTCTGATTGTTTTAATTGAGTCATTGAACTGGAATCTTTTTTAAACTGTAAAAACAAATAATATATCTATTTTAGATTGTCTCGTACATAATTCACAAGTTTTTGTAAATATGAAAATGATAAAAAATGCAACTGAGGAGGAAAATACAATGTATTTTACATGACATTTTTACCTGATGGACGATTCTAGATTTCCCAGAATACATTACATGCAAATATCTACATTTTCTTTTTACACATTTCAGAGACAATCATAACACGTTTCGCTTGTCAAATATGACACTTTGTATGTCACAGTACGTAAATGTGCTAATATTTTTTTATTTTGACAATATTAAAGTTCAATGTGTTCGTTTGTTTCCAAAAATAATTTTAAAATATATTTTCTCCACCACAACGGCTAAACTCAAAATAACTCCATAAAAATAGATAAAAAATTTATAAGTAAAGCATACGTGAAACAGAATTCTTTTTACATTTATTCCATAATTGATACCTAAATAATAAATGATAATTTTTATACATTATTTGAATTCTTCTTAAGTTATTATAAATATTTTCCATTTATAGCTAGTAACAATTTCATTAAAATGTTTTTTGTTTTCAATTTGTTTTATACTTTATTATTTTTAGATTTTATCTACATCTTGCCTTGATCAAGCATGTGTAGTCAGTCCTCTATAAAACCATTTGAAAAATTGTTAGTGATGATATTTAGAGTAGATTTCCATGATGAGGAGCAGGTGTGACAAAGGTAGAGCAGGTTTTATCGCATCAGATGGCCCAAAATAGAGGCTTTCTCGTATTTGCTTCGTTGGTCGTAAACGTCGTCTAAAAATGAATAAAAGGGGTTGGCGCATCTGCCGACCCGTATTTTCTCTTTGTCCTTTCTCCATATTTTTGACAGGGGCTTCTAAATCGCTGCAAATCTTCCAACACTTTAACTCAATCGATACTTTGATTCAATGCAATATTGTGTGAAAACAAAATATTTTTATAAATGTTTAATCTTTGAATATTGAAAATAAAAAAAGAGTTGGGAAAGTATTCGGGTCACGGACGATACAGAATCGAGATCGACAATTTGTCGCCGTTCGAGAATGGTACAATGGCTTTATTAAATATTCAAATGATTACGAAACTTCGACCCAGTTTATTTGGGGTGGTGTAGCGCCTTTACAAAACAGTACACTACGGTGGCGTAGCACTATCGTCGAACACGAACAGTGTGGCCTATCCCGACCGTAGTATATCGTAGCACGAGTCTTCTTGTGCATAATAGTCTAGCATCCTAGTAGAGTGGTTTAAGGAGCCCTCCTCCAACATTAAGGAAGGATTGGGAAATTAAATTATGCCCTCGACTGGGAGAGTTTGGCGGTCTTTAAGTTTTTTCTCCGGACACGGAACTGCACCTCCTCGCCAACGACTCAAGTTTTTCGATAAATTATATCTTGTATCTCGGTAGCCGACGGCGTCTTTAGCCAAACTTAGTCTCGGCCATTTTGACCACTATAAATCTTCTTAGGAGAGATTTTTTCTAATTTAATAATACAACTACAAATTTATACCATGTTCATCTATGGCAAGACCAATTTAGACCACCAGATAATATTTTATTTATAAATTTTTTTTGTATATAAATGTTTTGAAATAAGCACTTAGGGATCGATTACATCCCGTCTTAGAATGTAATCCGTAACTTGCAATTTATTGGTTTAAAGTGCTTTCAGCCGCTGAATGCATTTTCTAGGAGCTGCTTCCGTTGAAATCTGAATTTAAAAGCATCTTTCTAGCGGCGGTGGAGACATTTACAAATGTAAAATTTGAATGTAAACGAGGTTGGGATTGGCGTAACAGATTCCTATCTTTACAATACTTGTGCCGCATCTGTAACATCTGAGAGACATTTGTCAAGTACTAGGGATAACAAACCCTTAATATTAGATAAAATTTGAACAGGATGTCTGATTCAAAATTTTTATCCACCATTCATTTAATGCATGAAATAACATTCATGTTGTATTTTAAAATTTCCGTAAATATGGTTATATTTTGGAAACGTTGGCGCTTTCAGAAAGAGTGCCCATATTTTCGCAGTTGTCGACAAGTTGTAAATTACTCCGTCCGCATTCAGCATTCATAAGCACCACGTCCGTTATTCAGGTTTTGCCTCTTTTCGGGGGTAAAACAGTCCCCCTTTACCACTCTTTTCCATCGTTGAAGTTTCAAACTTAAATAAATAAAAATGCCGGATTGCCGCCGCCTTCTACCTATCTTTCTCCCTTATGAAAGTTTACATTCGCAGGGAGACATTTTACGATTGCCTTCTCTGTTTGTATATAAATATTACAATTTCTTTATTAACATAAGTTTTTACATTGATTGATAGAACAATACATCTTTGGAAATAGACTTAGGTGTACAGAGTGTTTACATCTTTTTACCTATAACTAACATGAGAATGTTTTATTTAAATTTGACATGAGTAATCGTATTTAATTATAGAAAGAATGGGAAAAAAATAAAAAGCCATTTACAAATTTGAAGATTAATAAATAATAACAACGATAAAGCAATATTAACAAAACAGTTACAAAATATAATGCTTAAAAACTAAATAACAATTTGTTTGGGTAAAACCAAATTTGAGTTGAATGGATTATTGGAAATTTTATTTTATTTTTAAAAATAATATCAGTTTTGGAAGTTCATTGGTAAAATGGACTTACGTTTCCTCGAGGTATATTTGGTTTTATTTGCATGTCTTATGATTGGGTTAGTCGGGAAGTTAGTCATTTAAGTGTAATGTTTTTTACTCAAATCTGCGATATTTGCTTTGATCATTTTAACTTAATGTCCTCGTGGACTTCTTTAAGAAATGTGCCAGGTTCAAGATCTAAGGCCATCTTAAGACACTTGTTTTGGACAATTTGAATTTTATTAATATGACTTTTTGCCGCAGTAGACCAAGCTGGGGCTCTGTTTGTATGTGGCGTTTGTTTGGCGGCCATCTTATTCGTTTTATGACATCACACTTTCGCATCGCATTGAAATCAACGTTTTTTATGATCGTACTCGTCTTCAATATTTTCCGTTTTTTATCATTGTCGGGTCGCCGTTATACTGTCATACGGTTCTCAGTTTTATTATATGGGATTGTTGTGATTTATTCCGCCTTGACAATGTGAACATATACGTGATCGGATTGCTCTTATTATTTCATTATTCCATTGGCTTTTGATTTAAAAAATTCTATAAATGTCTTAGTATATTTCTATTTAAACGAACTAGGTACACGTTATTTAGTTGCAATCTGTGTCATGCATAAAATCACAAAATAGAAAAAATTATTTAGTTTCATCGCCGCTTTTAATTGAATTTTTTTTATTCAACCGACAAAAATATTATACCCGCATGTGAAAAATGTCTCATTTTTCACCACTAAAAATATTTTTTTTTAGTTGCTGTTGGTTATTTTAACGATTTCAGTTACACATGTCACTAATATTAACTGATTAACTGCAAATAGGAACTAAAATAAAACATGTCTACGTTATGACTTAAATTCTGTAATAGATTTAAAATAATAAACTCAACAATATCCGTTGTTTTTTTAAAGTCTGTTTGTGATCATTATTGAATTAGCGATATCCTTACAAGAGCATCGCTTGAATAGCGACAGACTATTTTACGAAAAGAAAACTCTCCTCATCGCATTACTCTTCGCCGGAGAATTTCTTTCGGATCCGAAAAATTAAATTACGCATTAAAAGCGTCTAAAAGCGACAGACAGAGTCCGGTGCAATTCTTGGTGAGCAAGAGGATAAAAAGGAAAAATAATAATGTCAAGAAAAGGGGGAGAAAATAAAGTCGAACGCTGCCATCAGACACCATTACAAGGATTATACTTTAATTTTCAACATTTCCCCAGCACTTTCACTATAAAGACCCGACTTTTATCTTTGAAACCCTACAAAAAATATATTAAGATCGCTACGAACATCAAGGTACTTATTTTACATCCTTTGAATACTCAACTTTAACTATAATCATGAGAAAATTGAACAAGTGTAAAATTATATTTAAAATTTTAATAGAGAAAGAAGCTATTAATTTATTGATTTTTTTATAATATTTTTTTGCATATTGGTTGTTGTTTTTTAAATCATCTGTTAAATTACTATAAAATGAGAACTACCAGGTTGAGTAAATTACAAGTATTAATTGCTCTCTCCTTGAAATAGATTGAAATATCTTTACTCCGCTGAATATAATCGAAAATTTATTGCAATTAAAATATTTCAAGCTATTCGATTAATTAGTGTGGAGGCAAAAGTGTACACACTGAATAGTCTATCTATCTTGTAGGTACTAAAGAACATTACGACTTGAGTGTAATCATTGTTGCGGTCTTGTACAGGGTTGTTCTTAATTAAAAAGCCGCCCTCTTTATTTATTAAACACTATCCATTTTAACCAAATTGAAATTTGCAACCAGACCAACAGCGTTTACTCTCAACCTCAAATCTACTCAAACTATACTCTATCGTCTACTATACAAATTTCATTTCAACTCTCCAAGTTGCAAGTTCCTTGATGCCTCGCCGTGTCCGCGGAGACTAAACTTTCCACCTGATAATATGTTATGAAAACTTGTTTAAACACAAACTGAATACTCAAAATCATAAAATTAAGTTATCACACTAACACTTATTAATTTTGTGAGATCTCCTGTAAACAAGGTATATTTTGTCAACGTGTTGTTTTTTATTCCTTCATTTTTCTTATAAGTAAAATTAATATAAGACAAGAAGAGTAAAGGCTATAGAAAAGAATATATGATATTTTTTTTTTACCAAAGATGACTTACTCGTACTGCTCACATTTCAATCTTTCTAATAACATTACACCGTCTTTCATTTAATATGATCCATAATTAAAAGTTGCTTTATATATTCCAGGACAAATAATAAGTCACTATGTAAACAATTTATATGATTGCTCTCGAGTGTCGACTTATTGAACGTGTCGGATTTTAATGATTACAATGTTGCATGTGACCACAGCCTGCATATATGTGAAGACAATAATGCATGACGCTTCTATTGTCCAAATTAAATGAATCAAAGTAAAAAAACAGTGCAAAATGATATTGACTTATATATTTTTTGATATTTTTTTATTTAAAATGATATGACTTGCTACCTTTTACATTTGCTAATAAGCTTATTTATAAATAGTAAAACACCATCAAATTATATTTATAGTAGGTATCTGAAAAAAACTAAAAAAAGGCCATTTTATCTAGCCATTAAAATTGTTAATTTGATAGTCTCTAGTTTATGGAATAGCAATTAAAAAGCACAAACACATATGAAATGGCACACTTTCAATACTAATGGTAAAAAATAGTTAAGTAATGCAATCTCCCTTAAACAATGCATGTGAAAAAAGAGCAGTAGAGAGGTCCATTTATATAATAGAGGTTGTAGAATATAAGGCCGATTGTAGAACTCGTAGCAGAAGAACGCTTAATATCCGCCAGTGGCAATCTGCATAAATCCACAAGTACAGGTGCACATCCAATGCCGAATGAAAAATACAAACGGTCTGCTCGCCATTGCTACGAGTGCGCCTCACTATTGCTACGCCGCGTAGCACTAGTTCCCACGTGTAACCACACTGATACATGCATACATACCACCACCATAGAGCACATATGAAGCCACTGTTACGACTATGTGCCCCTGGATACCGTACAATGCCTCGCATCGGTTGTCACATTCTCTGACTGTGGTTAGTTGAAGCTTGGCGAATTCGCAACCAATGTACGACATGCCCGATAAAATCGCCTTCATTCACCACAAATAATAAAACCATTTTTACATACATGCATATTCATCAGAACACACGTCTGTTTTAATATTTTACTTACAACGCAGCTAAAAACAAAAAATATTAATCAGATACCGCAATCTCTCTAGTCTATTACATAGTTTTCTAAATCACATTCATCCATTAATATTGCCCTTAATACTTTAACCATTTTTCTTCAAAATAATGACATTTTCATATTAAAAATAGAATATTGAAATCGCCTTTACTTGGCTGTGTAAACAATGTAATACATACGCATTTTAATAATTATTGTCCGTATTCAATATAATGAGAGTGTGTGCGTGTGGTTCGTTTGCATGTAGACCAATACTACCCAGCTCTAGTCTATCCGTACACACGCGACTCACTAAAACACTATTTTATTGAAAATGGTACAATGTTTATCAAGAAGAAACAATCATTGATGAACATAATACGCGTTGTTCACCATATATTAAAGCTTGAATATCGGATTATAATTATTATTATAGATGTAAGGCTATCGATAATTTAATAATTAATTAATTGATCTCACTTATTTAAGTATACATTTAAATTGAAATAACTTCTATAAAGTTTAGAAAGCGTCTGTTTAAATATTCTGAATAAAGTTCTGGGGCAACTTTTATTTTAAGCGATCCATATTACTGGCAAAAATATCCCTTATATTAAATATAACTTTGAGAGATATTTTATGGACTATTTTTATTCAAAAGCAATAAATTGATTTTTTAAATATATATTCAAATAATAAATTGTATCTTTTTTTTAATTTAGTAATACATTTTATGATTAAAGAGTTTGTCTTCATAAAATTTCATAATTTAACCAGCGTGATAGCTCAGGGGATAAGACGCGTGACTACTAATACTGTGGTCATAGGTTCGAATCCCACTCAAGTCAAGAATTTTAAAATTGATTTGATCGGTTATTACGACTGGGAGATCAGGAATAATATTAATAAAATCCCGATCGATCGTCTTGATCCAGGTTTACTCTGATTTCCTGGATTGTAAGGTAAATACTGAGGCGATTATTAAGTGCTCTGTCGGTGGCTGTGTAACTAGTAATAGTTAAGATCACCGACAGACAATTAACACGTTGTTGTGTATAAATACCTCCTCAAAGAAAGCTCCATCAGAGATGTAGGTTCTCTGGTATTCCAGAAGACTGTGTTCTCTTAATAATAATAAATAATAAAAAATACTTTCAGCAAACCTTTAAATAGCGTGATTATATTCTATATACATGCTATAAAAAGTATATGATAATGGTGTTAAATATGATTATAATTTAATTAATTATCACTAGTATGAGACATATGAACGACATAAGAACGTCGGTCACCCATTCAATCACTCCCCCGCACATATTACTTGTCAACATTATTATAATAATCCCTTTACAAATTATACATAATATAAACTTCCGAAACACAATAACGGCACCCTGGGAATATATTTGACAACAAGCTTTAATCTCCACAAGTATTTGTAATGACGGGATTGTGTGTTTGAGAATTCAATTACGCCACAATAATTATGCTAAATATCTATCCATTGTTATGTAGCTTTAGATATGTAAAATACAATCTCATCTTCCAATGCTTTCATCATTACCCACTCCATTATCGATCGATTCAGTTTAATATCCAATAATCTTCACGCTATTTAGACAATTCAATTTCTCGAAAAGTCTATAAGGAACAAATCTCAGATTAATATGGATCAATTCGCATTTTTTCTCATGTTCTTTTTGTTACCGAATTCATTTAATACGATATATAAGTATTGAGTTTGAATTTGGATTAATAATCTAAAATAGCCGTAGTAAGCTCTTATGATCATGTTGGCTTTAAGATCAGAACAACAATACATATTTGTCGTATTATATATACCAGCTGCTTATTTTGATTCTATTGTTGGTCTTCAGCATTCAAGCTGAAGTATGTATTATTATAGAAGATAAGCCTTCACGTGGGATAAATTTATTAACATAAATATGCTCCACATTATCAATATATAAAGAAGAAAACAACGCGACGTATAAAATTTAACTTACTTTTTTATTTGTGATAAATTACATTATAAATAGTACCTATAATATCAAATATACATAAGTATTTATTTTTATGTGATAATATTAATTTTGTTTCGGAATATCAAAACATTTTTTATTTCCTGATTCATGTATATTTATATGTATATTACTTTTACAGGCTGTTTTTGTTGTATAATATATTTTAAGGGGAAAGCATGAAATATAATACATCTTTATAATTACTTTTTACTCCCTTACTCCTATCCAATTCTTAATTTACTTTTAAAATCAACAATAAATTAATTAACTAATTCATCAGTTTGGATCACCTGTTAGTGGCAGCAATGTTTTTTTGCTAATGATAATAAGTTACTGTCATTCAATTTTTATAAAATTTACTGTTATTGTCAGGGTACCTAAACTATGTAATTATTCATAATTAGATTATAAAAAATGTCATATTGTTGCGATAAGCTACCTAAGCATTTTTATTACTGGTTAAATATATTCAAGTTTCTGAATGAGGACATTTAAGCTTTAAACTTCAATAATACGATATACGTGAAATACGTAACTTGTGTGCTTAGAGTATGTTATTATTAAATACCTAATATTTGGAGATACTACTTTAAATTGGATGTTCATTGCATGTGAAAAGCTATATATTATTTGGTTGAAAACATTTTTGCTACGGCACCTTTCCACGTACATAGAAATTATTAAAATGAACGTCGCGACGCCAAGCGTAAAGAGACGAACAATGCGACGCCAAATAAAAGCTGCGGTGAAATTTCGTCACTCACAAACGTGACAACATTCTCTCCATACTTAAATATACGCATATATAATACTTTGGCTGAAAGGGAGTATAAAAATGGCGACGGTAAAAAGTGCAAACAGTCCCCAGAGAGACAGAGTGCGAACTTACTTCCCTTTGCTACTGCGTGCACTCATCAATTCACCGCACAAAGCAAACTCGGCACGAATACATTTCCCTGCCCGCGGCTACGAGGGGAAAGGAAAAAAACAAAATCGGCACCAAACTAGAAGTTGTCTGTAAAGAAGATGAGAGAGAGAGTGAGAGACTCCGCCTGAAAGTTGGCGAATAGAAATCAGCACGATTCAAGATGGCCAAGATATTTATTCTGCTCTACACTACAAGTGGAAAACTACTAATCTAATTAGACTCATTCCACTGCTATAAATGCACAAAATATAATGAATCAAACAACTCCCAAATATTTACAAAAATAATTTCTCTTATTTGAATTAGGCTAGCTTCCGTCTTAGTCTGATTTGAATCATTATATAAGGTACCTATTTATTTTTATACGTCTTACGGTGATATTAACTATTACTAGTTACCCAGGTCATCGACAGAGACTTAATAATCGCCTGGATGAAGACGATTGATCTTGATTTTATTAATATTATTCCCGATCTCCCAATCGCAATAACCAATCAAATATTTTTTTACTTAAGCACCCATTAAGGATTTGAACCCATGACCACAATATTTATAGAAAAGCGCCCTATTCCTTGAGCTATTATGCTGGTTACACATATTAACTCCATAAATTAATATTTAATTCACTTATCGAGATATGAGGCGTCGGAAACGAAAGGTTTGAACTTAACAATGTGTAATTCTCAATATTTAAATAGATTGTGCTTTTAATAGAGATTGTAGCAATTTTTATTCAACAGTATTTGCCATTGCTTCTTTAGCTTAGTGACGAAAATTGTTGTTTTAATAAGCTTTTAAAAAAATCTACTTGATTAAATAATGTTTTGTTATTATCGCACTTAAATTTTTACTAGATGACCTTATTTTATTGTAAAGACTCATTCTGATACTGTGCATATGTATGTATGAACTATAATCAATTTCACATTAATTATTCACATGAATTGAGAATTATTCCATATTTATGCAAAAGCTTAAAGTTTATATATCTGAAACTGCTTGCACATCAATTGATCTTATTTACCTCATGCACTGTTTGTGTTTGACTTCCTTCCGACATTTAATTAGAAACTAAAATTCTCTCCTCTGTAATTACACTTTCCTAAATGATGTTAACACAGGATATTTTCAGTCATCTTGTACTACAGAATAATCGAATTTACATCTGCGCATGAAAAGTATATATACTTATAATACTTTTTCATGAAAACTTTACAGTCACGTTGCAATTGTGTTTTAATGCAAGTTGGTCCATCTAACTAGACTGCAACCATACTTTTTGCCGTTTTTGTAGCCTTCCAACTTTACAAATCGAAGTAATGAGCTTTGAATCTGCTCGTGAAACAGTCGGATAATTGAAAACATGTGTCGGCAACTTTTGTAATAATAAAGAGATGAGTTGTATATTTTAGCTGTGCTTTCAAAAAATGGTATTAACTGAAAAATAATATTATTTATATATTAAACTATTAAAATAAAATCAATTATCATTATTTGATACATATATGATAATCATGCATAAAATGAATAATTATTGGAGATTTTGTTGCAAATGCTTGTTAAATCATACTCTGCATTTAATATGATTATTTTACAAATAACTATTCGAGTTAGTTTTTTGTTTCACAATTTCTTTATTAAATATATATTTTTTTTAATAATTAATTAATATTTAAGTGTAAGATTACGATTACAGATATAGTATTTTTACGTATTTTGATATTTAAAATTACTTTATATTAGAATCATCATAATAATAATTTGTGGCTAAAGAAGACAAAAGCCCACTTGTGAAATATTAAGTAAAATTAACAAAAATAAAACATTTCATTGGAAGTTTAAATTAAGGTTATTGTAATTTAAATTATTTTTTTTAACATTTTCTATTCGTGGATTAAACGAAAAGTTATTAATTTTATTAAAATGCCTTTTGCTCAAATAAATCGATGCTTTGCAATTATTTAAAGTCGCGAATATTTTTAAGATACTTTCCGGGACCCAAGTTTAATATATAATTTTAATTCGAGTTAACTTAGTGAAGAACATGTGTAGGTATATGAGGTGTTTTTGGTAAACGTCTGAAAAGTTTGAGTCACAACAAATTTAAAAGCTTCCTCACAAACATAACTAACTGGTGGCTTCCAATTAAGGCCGTGTAGCAAAGAGAAGTGTTTGCTTTCAACGGACTTCATATCTGGCCAAAAGGAAACAACATTAAGGTAGAACATTACAAGTGCATGCAAACATACATACACACACCTCTGTCATACATATGTACACACACAAAGGTCTGACATATAAAACAACCACTCAGACACGCGATGTGAAAAGCCTTTAGCCTTTGTTTCTAAGTCCGAACACATATTTTTCTTCTTCCCAACAAGTGTCTGTGCAGTCTTTGGTAATTTTATTATATTATATTAAAAAAATATTTCAAGTAACCTACCTCCGCCTCTATCTAGAGCAGTTAAAAAACCTAGTTAATTTCTAGCATCCTAACTTAATCAAACCATTTTTTGTAATATTTTGTATGTTTATGTAATACTCGTGTAATTTACCTCTAACTAATAAATGTATTTTTGAAAAACTAACATGCTCTAACCTACCTGCCTTCTCCAGAATTATATGAAGGTCTATCGCCTTTAACAAATATTTTAGTTTCAAAATAATTATTTTTAAAATACTGTGTTTCTTTAATACCTTTCTGGGTTGGCCCTGTCTGTTACTATTAATACGTTGTTATTAATTTAAATGTTTAGTCAAATTTGAATTAACTATGACAGTATAGACAGTCACCATTACTTTATTACACCTACATAAATATACAAAGCAAACTATTGAATTTATAATAAAATACTGTAAGGGGAAATGTATAGAATAAAATATTTTATGAAATTGTTAAAATAAATATTTAATTTACTAAAAGCAAAAGAGGTATCGTTGATCGTGTAAGTTTTTTTGTTCATATTATATAAATATTAGAAAATATATGTGTTTGCTATTTCAGTATAGTGCACATAAAACGAGAATGTCATTTGTCACTTTCAGAGGATAGATAAAAGCATTTTGAGCAAAATCTATTTATCACACTGTCTATTGAATTTATATTTTAATATCCACAATTACCAAAAGGAACTAGTGTTTTTTCTTGAGTAAACATTAAAAAGAAGGTGTTGGTAAAACTCCTGCGGTTCGCAAGCTGCTTATAATAAACAAAATAATTGCAAGTTAAACTCTGTAGTGAGATGAAAAATTAACAAAAGCCCAACCACGGGTAGTTTGTGGTTTTCTATGTAATATTGACAAAGAAAATAAGCCGACCACATCGCCGTGTGCATGATTTTATTTAGGTTTTTCACTAAGGCTAACCATTTATACTCTCTCTCCCTTTTGCTTTGTTTACTCTCAATGGCGTCGCGTGAGAAAAGGCGAGGGTGATTTTTAATTACGTTGGAATTCTGGCCTAAATTAAAAGAAAATCTCTCGATGTAATTAGTAAAGTGAATCGAATCAGTGCGTTGAGATGTTCAGGCGTTACTCCGCCAACTTTGCTACGGTAATGAAATATCCGTGTCCTGAAAGGGTCTCTAATGACACTCTAAATAAAAAACACCTACTGCTCGTTTTATATTCTATTTATCTCCAGTGCCGTTTGAAAAATGACTTTATAATCAAATCAAATTCCATTCTAAACGTTTTATAGAAAACAATATACATATGTGTAACACACAAACACTGTCATATCTAAAAACCACTATCATATTTTAAGTTCTTTCTGTTGAAATAAATGAAATATTTAGATTTGTTCATTGATGGCTTATAATTACGTTAGTTAAGATCAATTTAAATAAAATCACCGTAATAAAAATTACTTCCTAATACTTATTTATTATTTAAATTATATTATATTTAAATTATATATATAATATTATTTAAATTAATTTTATAAAAGTATCTTGTACATTGTATTTCGTAAAGTATCTTGTACAAGCATAAAAGCTCAATGGATAAGGCACGTGGCTATAAATAATGTGGTTATGGATTCAAATCCCGCTCAAGTAAAAAAAAAGATTAGATCGGATATTACGACTGGGAGATAATATTAATAAAATCCTAAACGATCGTCATGATTCAGGTTTACTCTAATTTCCTGGATTGTAAGGTAAATACCAACCGACAGACAACTAACACGTTGTTGTGTATAAAAAATCCCGTTACAAAAAAGCTTCTCGTTATGCAAAATAAATAAATATATGTCCCAAGACCTATTTTCCTCTCCTTGTTTGTATTATAGTCATCTATTTAACGGCCACCCATCCCAGTATTACCTCCGTACAATATAACAAACTCGGCTTTTATACATAATGAATATTCTCAGGTCTCTTATATCGAGTAGATATCGAAGAAGCAATACTAATAAAGCAGCATTCGTAAGAATAAATAAATATTGAGGTGATTATTATGATACTAAGAGACAATGAAATAACACGTTGTTGTGTCTAAAACACCAAAATTACTACAAATAAAAATTAATTTCTTCAATATTTACATACGGTTAGTAAATTCACTCTATAGAAATTATTGTTTTGAGCAAAAAATATTGTATAAGAAACAATTCACATTTTATCTGTATTTATGTTGCTGGTTGTATTTCATTTCCATTTCCAATCTTTTGTAATTGCGATAAAATTCCAAGAATATCAGAACGGATTAAGGTTAAATTGTAATCCCAACGTGTCAGTTATGCTGAGGTCCAAATAAATAGAATAACAGTAAGCATTGATGCTGTGAGGCTTTGGACTGGTTGGTCGTATTCTCCAAAGCCCACAGTAATCCTTGTGGCTGGCGTAAGTAAGTTCTCGGTCCCAGATGTTCAACCCGCTAACAATGTTTATCCATATACTATAGTATTCATCCTAGTCCTAATCGCCTAAACTATCCCAATCTCAAATAAAAACTTAAGATCGGCGGTCATAACCCAATCCTGTTTGCTGACACTTTACCACCCACCGCATCTCTGTAGCTTTTTGCTGTCTACGATGCTAGGGCGTAGCATCGCGTCGTAGCTAAGAAAGCAAAAACATTGATAAATAGAGTCGCACTGCCCGAGTTAATTAAGCCATGTCTACGGCTATTCGTATAATTGGCTGAAAAATAGATGCCCAAAGGTTTGAATGACTAATTTACATAGCATTAAGGAGGATCACAATTGAATTTATATTTAAATCCACAAAGCTATCCGCAATAGTGAATTCATTTAATTTTCTTCGTATTTTAGGAATACTTAAAAATTGACTTTCTGTGAGAAAACTGTTAACTACTAATGCATAATGTATCGAAGAAAGGGTTGGAAATTTCCATTGTCACTGGGAAAATTTTTTCATTTTTTACTCGAACCCACAACAGCTGCACGCTTTCTGAAAGCAACTTTCAAATGCAAATTACAGGCGGTTGTATTGAAAAAATATATGCAAATGGGTAAATCCATGTACCGTCTCAGGTAAACTTCCGTTGAAATCGAATATAAAGCTTGACAATATTTTTTTTAATAAAAACCAGTCCTAGTTGCATCCGTCACTAATGAATATTGACTATTTTTTCAAACTTTATGACTGACCAATTTATTTGTATATTCAAAACACAGATTTTTATGCAGTTTTCGAAAAAACTGTTATAAATTCATCGACACTCGATTTCCTGATTTACAGGCAAACGGAAAAAGGAAAAAGCAATAAATGCGATACGAAATCCAATCGAAGTATAATTCAGTTTATACAACACTACGAGTTGATTATTTTTTTCTCTTAGCTTTAACCTAAAATATATTTATAAAAATAATTTCCTTACTTATCGTGAACATTTTGTTAGACCATAATAGCTTGTTTAATATTTGTAATATATTTATATCATTTCTTGGAGTAAACACAACAAGTTCATTTCACTGAGAAGACAATTTGCGTATCTCGTTCTTTTGGCTGTGTTTGAAATAATGATAGAAGGGAAAATATTCATTTCTTTTATTCATGTCGATCCAAGAACGACATTTTAATGACGTATTCCGATATGACGACTTTTCGAGACTTCTTCTTGGAATTCACGATTTCGTCCCCTCCAATTACACGCTTTTCTATAAGTATATCTATTATACAAGTTGTATCATATCAAGCAAATCGATGGCATAAAAAGTTCAAGAAAATACATTACTTACACCGATAAAACAGCATTTGTAGTCAAAATACACACGCGCAAATAGAAAACACTTTAACCTACATGTTTCAATTGTTACCATGTTAGCATAGAAGAATTTTTTTTATAATAGTTTTAAAATAGTGAAGGGGAGGCACTTGCTTTGATGTTAAATATATGTCGTAGAAGTGGTGTTGGTTGTATAAAAATAACAAACGCGTCACACCTTCCTGATGCTTTCAAAGGACTACCCACAAATAGGGGTTGACCATAAACACCCTTACACTTGACGGTCAAATAAACCATCATTGGCTTTGCCAACCAACTTCCTCTGGAGATTCTTTCTCCCTTTTTTACCTGCGGAAAGCCGACGCCTTTGACGTTTTTCTGGCGACAAAGTTTAACCCAGGAGGAAACTTTTAATTGTTACCACACTCTCAAAAGAACCTATGAAAATGCAACTTTAATTAATTCGCTCTTTTGTCAAACCTGGTCTTTTGTGATCGAATAATTATGAATACGCACGGGTAACTTTTCGAATAAATTGACATTCTGCTGTGTACATAATATTTTGTTTCTCGGAAAGACCTACCCTTGAAAAATAATTAACAATAGAATTCAATCCCATAACATATTCTCTAGCCGCAAATGAATCCTCTAACTATAATAGTAGTATTTCCACCGCTGGTCCCTAAAATATATCGTTTTGACATCTTAATACACTATTGACAAAATCCACATCTTGGGATTTGATATAATCTCTAAATGTCACTTCTTAATATACGAAATATAGAAGTGACCTACATGTTTCCTTTACCATAATATGATTAATACTCACGTATGAAATTGTCAAATCAGAGGAGAAAAGGGTTCAGAAGAATGCCTCAAGGCGAGAATGGGAATGTGTGACTGAAGTGAATGAGAAATATTTGTCATGGGAAATAGAAATTTGCGTGAAGATGCGACTACGGAAATATGTCTAGACACATACACACATTTTATGATTACTGCCATCCGAAATAACCCTTCACCAACAACCCTACTCACCCCTGAGTTTAAATTTTAACCATATTCATAACCAATAAAATTATAATTATAAAAATAATATTCATATTAAAATAATAGTACCTTCAGTAAATGGTACAATTAATTTAGAGATAAGTTTTATCAATTTATTATTTATAATTTTTCTAGAATTTTGATGATTCAATATTTGAATTAGTTTATGAAATCCGTAGATCAGGTAAAATTAAATTTTATCTTCAAATATAAAAAATACAACGCAACATGCTATTTCCTTAGTTTGTCCCAGTCTGTTGAAGCACCCATTTTTTTTCAAAATTAATATTTTTCTTATTTATAATACCTAAGTAGACTAGATAAATAAAAGTGTCACTTCTCAAAATTATCATATTTTACAGTAGAGTTGCATAAAGTTCAAATCTTTGATATTTGCATATACATTGTAAGTGTGATACATCAATTTGAAAGTTTGAGAATTAAATCAATGTAATCATTATCAATAATTTATTAAAAATAAAATACCTCCAGCTCAAATTGTCATTTTTAAACATGAAATTATGGTTGATTTTGATTTTTTTGCTTTTGAGGTTTTCCTAATAATCTCATTTTATAAATTTTTTGAGAAATGTCACTCTCTCTTTTAACCGACGACTTAGGTAGTTCTCATTTTCAAATAATTAAATTTAATATTATATTAGGATCAATTTGATCTATATAGTTTCTAATATGATGAGTTAGGTTTGGTGTAAATCATCTAGTAAAGAAGCGTCCTGATGCTACTAAGAAGATGGCGTCTCTAATGGTCGATAAAAGAGAGAAGCGAAAATAAATTGTTGGCCTCATAACACTTTTTTTTTTACTTTTCGCTTTTTACGCTATTATATTTGCCATTATTTACTCACCATACTCGTATACACCGTTTATTCTTGCCACTGTTGTCAGAATTTACGCCAAAAAAATACTATATGATGATAATATTATGGTTCATATCACATACTGTATATTTAAATATAATCAATAGGCTTGGAGCCGCTTTGTGGCCCAGTGGTTAGTGTAACGGATTCGTGAGTGAAGACTCCCGGGTTCGATTCACGACACCGGAGTCACTTGGTAGATCTAGCTTAGCAAACTAGATCTCTTAAGTACTCATTGCTGTGTGGTGGCCTGGGAAACCATCTCTACTATATTCTCCCGTAAAGGCCAAGGTGGCCTGGCCAACCCCCTATAAAGGGACTCCCGCCAATAGGGAAGGCGTCACGGTAAAAAAAAAAATCAATAGGCTTTATAAAGCCAAACTAAGAACGTCTCATTATCTTACAAATATATAACAAATATATTACGAAATTAGAAACAGACATGAGTAGTATTCTATTAAGGGGGTGCAATCGCGAGGCCAAATGAAAAGAGTGGCAGAAGAGGGTTGCTAAGCTCCGTCGCCGTTATTATTTTGTCGCCTTCATTTTCGATTACCTAAATTAGATTTTCGAACAGATGTGCTGAGCGCCATTTTCCATATGGTCGATCAAGCGAAACGTCTACAACCTTTCCTAAACCAAGCACAGTAAACAGTTTTCCTTCTCCTGGGACATCCACGCATTTACATACACACTTCAAAGAAAATCTGTAAAAAAAAATCATCTTGATCGAGAGCTTTTGATTATATATCCACGTGTCGTATTTTTAAGTCTAATAAAATATTATTACTTGTTTCAGGTTTTCTCAATCCAAGGTCGGATGAATATCCAAGATGGCCTGCAAATTATGGCCTCATGGATCAAATAGCCGCCCTCCATTGGATCCAAGAAAATATTGCTGTTTTCGGTGGAGATGCTTCTAATGTCACTTTAGTTGGACATGGAACCGGTGCTGCTTGTGTTCATTTTCTACTAACATCACTTGCAGCTCCTGAAGGTAAATTAAAAACATCAAAATAATATTTGCCTTAATGAGAACACATAATCAAAAACCACAATAGATACTTATACAGGGTGGACTATAATTAACTGAGAATATTTTAGGGGGTGTTAGGGTGCCGCAAGAATAATCGAAAAAAAAAACAAAATTTTTATTTTTTATTTTTATTAATTAATATTTAAAAATGATGAATATTATTAATAACGTATGACGGACACAATATACACGTAACAATCACTACTAAGTACTTCAGACACACAATTGATTCCAAGATGGTGGCCCAAACTCGATTCCAAAAGCACTATTAATATTAATAATATTTTTTTATTTTTAATTAATATATTTTATTTAATATTTAATTTTTTTCAATTATTCTTACGATACCCTACCATCCCCCAAGATATTCTCAGTTAATTAAAGTCCAACCTATATATATAATATACATAATTAGACATAATAGATCATACAGTTATATGAACAAGATTTTTATTAAAAAAATAATAGACATGTAAATAGAGAGATAATCTTCTAAGAAATAGAGATTCTGGAATTTTAAATATACATTATTACATTACGTTATTTAAATTGTTTATTAATTTTATCTATGGTCGCTTAAACCAATTAAGCTTATAATAGGATATATGTATTACAAGATTTTTTATCAGGGTCGTTTTCAATATTACAGTGTTATAATTTTTTTAAGTGAATCGTGCTTATTGATTATATATATACGAAATATATTCGTAAACACACGACTCAATAACAAACTCTTATTACACTATTATATTAAATACTTTGACCTCATCGGTCAGATAAACTTTGTTGATGCTTAAGATTCAAAAAGAATAATAAATAAATCAAAGAATATAATAATCTTATTTAATTAACACTTGCAGTGGTACTTGAAAAAGTACGGAATTTACCTTTCGTATCAAACATAATATATAGGATACCTAATATATGTTTGATATGAATGCTTGAGTAATCACAGTTGAGCAGTTTTTATTTATTTCTAGTCTAGTTGTCTTTAAAATATTACTAGTCTTATTTGAAGTCAATCTTGTAATATGTTGAACGAAATGACTATTCTAGGAAGATTAAAGGTCTCCGAGATGAAAGTCACCGCTTGTACGTCATGTCACTTCGTCCGCCATCATCGTGTATATTGAGGATATAGGCTTCGAATAATAAATTATTTTCGATTGTCAAACTGTAGGTAAAAATCCATTAATCTCTCGCGCCCACCTTCACCGAACGTCCGATCTCATTTCGATAATTGCCGTAACGCGTGTCGCCATTTTACCACCCCCATCACCAAGAAGGGGTGATACTGCCACCCCATTCCGCGAAAATCTCACTTACTCGTACCCCGTTTGAAATTAAGCATTCTGCGTCGATGATCGATTGCCAAAATACACGTTTATACGTGTCCCAATTTTTTTCCAACGCGGGGGTTGTTTTGTTCGCATATTTCAAAAACAACACCGCTGAATTTTCCTTTTCCAAATATTTGTACTCGTTTGAATATCCGTATTTTTTTAGCTCGCCGACGCGATATTTGTCATTGAGCGTATTTATCACAATACTTATCGCAGATCAAATCTGACTTCTTGTTTATTTATTCCCCTACACCGAATATAATTGAACGCTACCAAGTTATTTTAGTGGTTGTTATAACAATAATATTTGTATACTGGTTTATTTAGGCAGAAAGCGACGCACAAGTGACATGACACTATCAAACAACAACGGGTGATGAAGTGGATGCATTCTAGTGCCAATCTAATGGTCCATATCACAAAAGCCGTATATTCATATAAATATATTTAGAACAACTCTATGGGATGTATCAAATTTGAGAAAAAGCTATAAAAAATGAACCTTAAATTTTTTAACTTAAATTGTATTCGTTAAAACTTATAACCAAATGATTGGTTATAAGTTTTAACGAATAGTGCATTGCGATAATTTTATTGTTAAAAGTTCTGTTAATTTATATTACATAAAATTTAAAACAGTTCACTTGATGCTACAAAGTAAAATGAGATACAGATAAACGAGTTAATTTATCGTGATTGAACTTATCAATCATCTCTGTTCGCGGTATTTAGGACTTATTATGAATATTAATGGTGATTCAATAACAGAATAAAGCAGATTTACTACACATTAAAAATGCAAGTATTTTTTACCAGAAAGTACTTTTTATAAGTGTAATGAAGATGCATGTGTTCGAATCAAGCTTTTTAATTAAGTTCTCTATAATCTGTTAGCGGTTCTTTCTCGACAAATGAAGTAATTATTTTGTCAATAAAATACAATTTTCTTTACCTTTATTTTCCTCTATAACTAATATTATATATTATTCACTATATTTATTTAAAGTCAATCCTTATTTATCAATGCATAGTTTTATATTAATTTAAACTGGTCGCTAATAATAAGATAACGATAAGTTTTCTTTGGTTGCATAAAGTTTTATCAATCGTACGTCCAAAAAAAATTATTTAAAATATGAATATAATGCTTGATATCCCTGCTTTACTTAAAACTGAATATAAAACGATAGTTACAAGATATTATAGTCACAATATAACAATGCAAAGTCATGAATCACCACTCGATAAATTCCCAGTTGGCGTGACGTGCTTTTAATTAACGTACCCTGGATATACAATGCAATATTAATATTTTATATAAATAAACAATGCATTGTGATGTTGAGTTTTAATGACAAAAGTTATTTTTCTGAAGATTTCAACTAAGCTCAGCTCAGTCTTTTGAAAAATTATATTGATGACTTCATATTAAATTCATCCGCCGGTCTCTAATTTTTTATAATAGTAAAGTAATCTTCTTTAAGCCGTAGTGATAATTTATTGAATAACTTGGTGTAGGAGTCCCTTGTTATATATCCAATTATAGAAAAGGCATTTTCAGAATGGCACGTATGGCAAATAAAAATCTGTCGCTGTAACCTCGGTGTTACAAAAAATATATTTATTTATATTGCCTTTCCAACTCTGTACCGATGAAAACGACACCTATTCTGTACAATTGCCTAACCTGATATTTTCCACTTCTAGAATAATTGGATCCGATCGATTCGACCATTTAAATAAACACAACCTTTTAATAAACTACAAATATGTTTTCTTTAAAGTGTTGTTATTAAATTTGGTTAATGGCTAATTAAGTGATATCATTTAATTTCAAATAACAATTCAATCAATATT
>JAGTTH010006166.1:0-24316 GCA_022606485.1 Agraylea sexmaculata | reverse complement strand
AAAATGCATACTATTTATATATTTATTATGAAATAATATTATCCTCTGTATGGCCAAATTGCCAAAAAATTAGAAGATAATTTGTCCAATCCTATATAATACAGAGGATTAAATGTATTTATTTATTTTCATATTAACGCTCTTGACATCTTTAAACAAACAAAGTGAGGAAATAAAAGACAATATAAATATTTTACATCAACACGTACCTTCATAGAATTATATCAAATAAAGTGGAAGGAATTTGATTAAAGGCATTATTTACTCTCCTGAAACGTCGTGCTTTGCTAACAAAGGAACATTTCTGGCAACCGCGAAATTCTTTTGTGGACATTATTTCTAACAATCGGGGGGGAAATCGTAATGCGTGGGGGAAAGAAAATGCGTGCTCTTTGGGAACAATAATTAATTTTTCTAGTAAACGAATTCAATAGAAAAAATATTCTTGGCCTTGTTATAAATCATCACGCTCTATTTTTTATTTTATCCGGATTTTAAATTAAATAAATAATATATATATGCGCATATTAAACTATTGTATTTCATGTTAATTGTTTATAATAATCGTGATAGGTAAGGAAATGTTCCTTTGTTAGCAAAACACGACGTTTTCAGGAAATAAATAATGCCTTTAATCAAATTCCTTCACTTTATTTGATATAATTCTATGAGGTACGTGTTGATGTAAAATATTTATATTGTCTTTTATTTCCTCACTTTGTTTGTTAAAAGATGTCAAGAGCGTTAATATGAAAATAAATAAATACATTTAAGCCTCTGTATTATATAGGATTGGTCAAATTATCTTCTAATTTTTTGGCAATTCGGCCATACAGAGGATGATATTATTTCATAATAAATATATAAATAGTATGCATTTTGGAAATTAAAAAAAAACATTCACGTTTCTGTGAAAGCCTTTCATACATTTCATTCAGTAAATAATTAAAAATAAATTGAAATAATCCTGAAAAAAATTAAAAAGGCAATGCAACTTAACAAACATATTATTATGTAATCGTTTCATCGTATCAAAAAAAAATAAACAATAACAGTTTTTAAAGAAATTAACACTTATTATTATTTCAACACGTCTTCCAATATATTATTTTACTTTGTGATTTATGCATGTTTTAATTCTAATATGATTGATATAAATCCCCATTTTGAATGCATGGGTAACCATAGCATATTTGCCACGCTTTTTACATAACAAGGTTAGACATTGAAATCATGGTGATGCTTTGTTAAAGGGAATATCATAAGTCATCGCTATATTAAAACAGACAAAGTAATTTAATGAACTCGTCTTTGTGTGTTTTCTCTACTGAGAGAATATATTTTACGCACTTGAGGAAATAATTTATTAATACACACACAATGGAAAACTAAAATGATGGCTAATGAACCATTTGGTAAAAAAGTATATAAACGTGAACAATGAACGAGCAGATCTGATGATTTGCATCTGTTCTTAAGTGATGTGACTAGAATACACATTTACATTTAAAATAATATTGTATTTTATTTATATTTAGCTAATATGACAAGGAAACTTTGGGAAAAATAATCCGTATTATATTTTTGAAAAATTGTGTATTTTTTATACCATTACCATGTTTTTTATGATTTCATATTATCAACATAACCGTCAGGATTAAGTTATTTAATTACATTAATAATACTTTGGTATATTTTCTGCACACTTGTCTAGATCCCTTGTATGTATTTTATTATCATAAAACAATTTTATTTAAACCTAGTAAATTAATTAATTGAAAATCATCAATAAGTTCGTCCAAAAGACTAACTACACATTATTAGTTGTTTCAGATTTTGGAAGTAGACTTGAATTAATTTATCGGAAACAGCTGTGATTGGTAATATCCTAATATTTTATGTGAACGAGCAAAGCCGCATGTAAAAAAATTACATTTGCTTTACAGCATAAGAAAGATTATAACCTGAAAATCAAACGTCTCTATAAATAATGTCATCTATCCACATGCAGAATACAATATTAATTTGTTTTCTCGCAAAATGTAATTATAAGAAATAACTGCTTTATGGGGGATATAAATAAAAATGATAGAATATAATCATCGTTCAAAGTAACTCTTTGATTTATAGCGAAGCCGTTTTTGAAAACAAGTAGATAAATTTAAATTTTTTATACATTATTTTGTAAAAAAAAATAATAATTTACCTGCCATTGATATTCCTTAAATAATCACCATGCTTTCCAAAAATAGCTTCCAAACTATTTATTATTCGGGAGTATGAGTCAAAATATATATCGTATCAAAAGACCTTGGATCACTAATCAGAGATTAATTTTTACGATGATCCATATAAATAGTTTATCTGTTATATACGAGTATTGGTCAGTTATTAAATTTAATGTGTGTAGACTAATTTTTATTTAGGTTTATTCAGAAATAGATCGTAGTGAGATTGCAAGGCCGTACATCGTACTAAAGTGGGTGTGAAATACTCAGCAGGAAGCTGTGTTTTTTTTTTTTCATTGAATTTACTATATGTATACTATTTATTATTATTGGAAAGAACATCTGTTAACTTGTAATATTGTTATTGGGGTCAAATGAACGGTTCTAATTTAGATGCGAGCCAGATTCACACATCAAATATGATTTCATTTCTAATCGAAATTGTATACATTATTAAAGAGCAATAAGCGGAATCGCGAAACGCAATTCAGCATCTCAAATTGCTGTTTTAAAATATAAAAAAACTACTTTTTATTATTACGTTTTCCTGCGCGTTTAAAACATAAAAAAACTAGCTTAAGATAAATATTTATATTGTCATTTAAATGATTTTCGAGATAACAACACACTTTATTCCATCCATAATATTGGGAGATCGGGAATAATATTAATAAAATCCCAATCGATCGTCTTGATCCAGGTTTTCTCTGATTTCCTGTATTTTAAGGTAAATACTGATTATTAAGTCGATGCCCTGTGTAACTAGTAATAGTTAATATTATCGACAGAGAATGAATTAACACTTGTTGTCTCTAAAAAAATGTAAAAAGCCATTCGGGATGTATATATATATATATATATATTTAATAATGAAATAAAAGTAATTTATTTAGATACTATTAATTTTTTCTACGATAACAATGAAATATTTCATATTTGAATTCCGTTGTTGATTTAACCAAGACTAATAGTTTTACAATTTCTTCTCTCTCTCGATAAATGATTTTGCATATTATGTAGGAAAAAAAATAAAGTATCCAAAAACCGGAAAATATACTTCAGCTACACAAAAACGGCTAAAAAGAATCTCTGATATGAATAATCTTATCATTTCTATAAACCGAAGAATCGGAGTAAACCTGTGTGAAATTGCCCATTAAAATTCGACTTTTAGACAATTTCTTAATACAGGTAGTTAATGGGTATTTTAAGATGATTATTCTACCTATTGAATTTACCTACTGTCGATTGTGATGGGGATTTTTCTAAAAATATGATATTGAAGCAGACAGACCGTGGTTATGGGAAGTGAACATCTCTGATGGATTTATTTAGTGTTGGCTTTAATCCAATGTTTCACGATCAATCTGCTGAAATGATTTTTATCTACAAACATACACGTGGTCTTTGCAAATGTAAACACGGACAAGAGATCGTCTATATGCGTCTCTCCTCCATTTTTGGTCATCGTTTGTTGAGACTGTTGATTCAATATGTAATATGGTAAAGTTAGATCTCTGCTATTCTAAAGGTTTCCAAATTCGATAATGGTTTTATTTTACTACTTTAATGGCGAAAACAATATTAACAAAAAATACAGTGGAAGAGTTTATCACAGATTTAAGCAATAAACACTATAACAAAATGGTTAACTTCTCCACTAACACCTTGATACAAAATGTAAACAAAATCAAATATGTTTTAAATAAGCTAAATTTTAAATTGTTCTACAAGTGGGTTTTTGTATTTTTTCCCATAAATTATGTTATTAATTTAACTTATCAATTATTTTTTATCACCAATTGATTGAACTCCGTATTAAAATTAGTAAAAGACTTCGATATTGTAATATACTAATATTGTAACATCTAATCATAATATATCAATTTTATAAAAAAAAGTAAGCGGCACTCACTTGTGGTCTATTAACGTATCCTTCCATTCCAGACATCAAAACTGTGGCTCCTAAAAATTTATTGAGCAATGCTCGAGCTTCCGCATCTTCTTCAACTTCGTTTTCGTTCAAAACTAAGTAATAATAATAGTGAATTTTATTAAATCCGCATAAAACATGTTATCAACAAGAATATTACCAATGTCAGCATTCTTCATACGAGTTAAAATGTCGTTTACTCCAGTGACTTTTGTATTACTGTCCAAAAAAGAAGCTCCTGTACTGGATCTTTGTTGATATTGTCGGTCCACAATTGTGCAAACTTCTTCCGTTGAGTTTACACTTGTGTTGCTGTCAGTTCTTGTTATGCCTTAATAATTAAAAATACATATTATGCACTCTTTCATAATAAAATTTATGTAAAACCAAGAGACGCACCTGGAGTAGATGATCTACTGGATGTACTTCCAGAATCTTTTAAACTTGAACGAAGAATGAGACCAGCTTTGGGGTAAGATGACTTTTCACTTTTGTTGCTTTCAACTATAAAACACATTAAGATTTAAATTTAGAGTTCATTATTACTACTTCAACAGAAAGATAATGAAGTTCAAAGGTTACCAGTATTTTTGATGAACTTTTCTGTTAAAGTCTTTACAGATCCTCTTCTTACATTTTTTCGTTGATCCACCTTTAATTCCTGTTCTATTAATTTTGTTGTTGGTTGTAACTGAAATATATAAAATTATATATATGATATATAGATTTAATGATGCTTAAATAAACAAAAATGTTCTGATATAACACCTTATGGATTTGAGAAATGGTATTCCCGGAAGATCCTCCAAATTTGGTAGTCGTAGTTACACTTGTTATTGATCCTTTCTTTTTGAGATCATCTGACGTTTTTTTATTTTTATCCAGAACAAATTTGTCAAGATCAGATGAATTTGTTGAGTAAGATGTCATACTTATATGACCTTCAGGTTCTCCGCCATTCTCAGTTCGATATTCCTTGTGGATTACAGTGCCTCTGACTAAAATATTAAAAAATACATTAATTTGTATATGTACACATTACTTTATATTAATTCCAATGAATAAAATATATCAATAAAATTACCTTCATACGAGGGATTGCTTTGTTTTCTTAGAGCTTTAATACCAAAGAGTGGCATTCCATTTTCATCTAGAGGACCAACTCCATAACTCGAAATCACAGGATCTGTATCTTTGCAAATAGTTGTAGTATGTGTTTGTTTGGTAATATTTTTCTGTTCAGATTTTTTTGATGAATATGTTCTTTTTTCATTTGATTTTTTCAAAACGTTGGTTATGGCCCACTCAGGTTTTTCACTGGTGTTTGGGTGTTTATTATTTATCTTATTCACAGTGTCTCTGCTGGGTGTTTTGCTTTTGAAGGTTTTAAATACTGTTTCATATTCATTTTTTTGGGATATAATTTCAGGACTGGGTGTCCTAAATGCCTTGTATTTTGGTTGACTGTAAATTATATTTTCATTATCAGTTTCGGTTTTGATTGATGAAGTATAATGATCAGTTCTTTCATTTGTATTTGAAGATTTACGAGTATGGGTAGTTTGATATTCGGCAAAGAGACGTTCTTCTTTTTCTCTTTTTGAGCTAACAACTTTAGGCAATGATTCAGGTTTGAGATTGTTCGAAGCACTTATTTTTCGTAAATATGCTTCAGTATATTCAGATACTTTCGATAATCTTGGTGTTGGATAGTTGGCATATTTATCAGGGCTGGGTTTTCTTTCAGTATGTTCTGGACTTTTGCTTTGAATTCTAGATGAATGTTCTTTTTTAACTTCGGTAATATCTTGTGTAACCTTTTCTTTATTAATATGTGAAGAAATACTTTTTCTTTCCGGACTGGGATTGTTTGAACTTCTTCTGCTCTTAACAGGACTAGAAGATCTTGAATTGTCTTTGCTTTGGGGAGCTTTAACTGACACATCCTTTGATTTTCTCAAGGGACTCGGCGAACAAATATTATTGTCATGCAAGATAGATTCTTTTTTGTTTTCAATTGAAAATTCATCTACTTTGGTTTGTGTTATTGTTTTCTTTGAATAAGAATAATTTTTTTCTGACTTTTCAATGTTCTCCAAATTTTTCTTCAAAACCCGCATTTGTGCACGTATACGTCGACGTTGTTCATATCCAGTTACTTTTTCCAACTAAAAAAATAAAAAAATTGAGAATTTATAGTTTATTTATTTTTTATTGTAATAAATATTAAATAAAATAACTACAAAAATATAACAAGAGAAATGAGTATTTCTTATAAATAATAACGTAACTCAATACAATCAATGATATGTATATCAAAAGAATTTTTACCATTTCTTCAAGCAAAGAAAGGTCTTGGATATCTTCTATGGCTGCGGGGAAGTCTACAGGTAATGTTGCTTTCTTAGTAGTAGGTAAGGGTTGTTCTATTGATGTCCTCCTCAATTCTACTCCAAATTTACCGCTGCCTCGCCTTGTTAGTAAGACATCGTTAGTCGATTCACAAATCCTATTACTATCGGACACTTGTTCAGATTTTTTCATTGTTTCTGAAATATTATTTATGGTTTCCAAATTTTGTTTTTTATCATTCAGTGGACTACTTCTTTTAGGAGATGTTTCTTTTTTGACTAGAGTAGTCTTTTTAGGTGTTTTAATATGCTGATCAGTATCACTTCCTGCATCAATTGTTGAAGCTGGTAAATCATTTTTAGGTATAACATCTGGTACAGACTCTACTGTCGATGATTTTTTATAAACACCAATATCGGTGAGTTTTGTGCTTTTGAATTTTGAATCAGATATTGTATTGTCGGTCGTAGAAGCATTTTCAAAAACTGCCTTTGCTTTTTTAACTGCTTCACTACTTCTCATTATGGTTACAGGACCTCCGACAGATCTTTTTTCAGATGGTGTTTTAGGTTGAATTTTGTCAGAAAGCGACTGTTTTTTAGTCAATTTATTATCAGTTGATTTTTTAGCTTGAGAAGAAATGGTTTCTTTTTGAACATTTACATGCATTTCACTTGTATCAGTTTCAAACTTTTCAAACTTAGTTTTGACATCGTCTATCATTTTAGAAGCTTTTGAAACTAATCCTGGTGATTTTTCTGAAGCAATCAGTTTCTCAGCTGTATTAATAAATTTATTTACTTTATCTGATACACTGAGAAGGCAATCATCAGATTTCAAAGATTCATCAACCATTGTTAAATCTGGTCGTTTAACTTTATTTGGAGGTTCGGACAAAGTTATTGGCTCTGTAACTTTTTCAGCTGTAGACAAAAACTTTGTCACTGTATCGTTGACACTTGGAATGCATTGACGATCTTTGATATTGTCGCTAATTTCATTTCTAATGAATTCTTTAGTCGCTAAAGATTTATCAACTTTTTTGTCTGATACACTAGCAAATTTGGTAACCTTGTCAGAAACACTCAGAAGACATTCATCAGCACCCAAATCTAATTCAACTTTATCAGATAGTTGTTTTTTTGTTGGTTTTGGAGAATATTCAATCTTTTTATTTTTAATGGATGTGCTATCGTCAGTATTGAGGAATTTTGTTACTTTTTCTGGAACACTTAATAGACATTCATCGGAACCACTTACTTTATAATCAATTGTAATTTCTGTTTCATCATCTGATATCTCAATTATATTGCTTGTTATTTTGGAATCATTTTCTGAAATGACATCTTTGATAGTTTTTCTCTTAAAAATTTTATCATCAGGTTCAATCACATTGTCAGGATATCTTGGTTTACCTGTTTCCGAATTGGCATTAACAGGAGTAGGCCAAATACGTTCAGGAGAATTTTCATGAGATGATTTAGCATGTTCCTCATCAACAACAACATCGGAATCTCTTCTCGTAGATAAATATTTTTCAGTTTCCATTTTAACAGTTTTAATATTGTTTTTAAGCTTTGGCGACTTGTCAATTCTCAGACTAGGTACAAATTTATGTGATGAATTTTGAACAGTGTTTGTCGTGATCCTGACTTGACTTGAGTTATTTTTTAAAATAGTATCGCTTCCTGTCCGAACAAATTTATTTTCAACAGTTTTGGTATTTCTGTTTTCTTTTATTTTTAAATCATCTGTATTTCGCCTTTTTAGTTCAACTGGTGAAGTTTTTAGATGATTCTTTTCAGATTCTTTTATATGGATCAACTCTTTTTCAACTTTATCCTTAGAAATAATATTGTATACAGGATTTTTTTCTGGTGAAACATCTTTTTTATTAGAAACAGGTAGTTTTTTCTCAGGAGAAGTCTTGTCTGATTTGAAGATATCATACTTAGTGGTTGCAAGTATATTTCTGGTTGGTACCGATTTTTTGGGTGCAATAATGGATGGTTTATTGACGTTTGCTTTATAAAGGTTTATTCCTTTATTTTCTGGCGATGAAGATTTCTTTTCATGCCTTTCGGGAACCTCTTTTATTTTGATATTCAATTTTTCAGATGATGGTTTTTTTGTTTGATCTATACATTTTTTCGTTGGAGATAAACTCTGCCGTTGGTTTTCTCTTAAACTCTTATCAGTGTTTCCATTTTTCAAAGACTGCGATTTTTTAGTAAAAGTATCTTTCTCTGGTGATGGATCACGATGTTGATTTTTACATGAAATATCAGTTTTAGAAACTACAGTGACAGACTGAGATGATTTTTGCTCATTTTTGTGTGAATTTGAAATATTTTGAATTCGATTGATACTCTTTTTATCGGGTGATGGTGTACGAGGAGATTTATTTTTTTCATTAATGGTTTCTGTTTTTGTTTTGTTTTCAGTTTTCTCAGATCTTCTTGTGGGACTTGTTTCAAAAGATGCGCGTGGAGATTTGTAAGGAGATTTTATTGGTGACTTTTCTCTAGTCAATTGACTGATTTCAGAATTTTGCTTTTGAACACCATTTTTAACTTTTTCTGATAAAATGGTGTTGGTTGTTCGTGAATCGTTTTTATTTTTTTCTTCTGTAATTTTTTCTTTTTCTATAAAGTCAGAGGTATCAATATGTTTATTCACAGAACTCACTGAACCATCTTTATTTAAAGAAATTAATTCGGCATCAAGTAAATTTATATATTGTTGATCATTGGTTTTTTTGAGAGATGATTTTCTTGGTACAGATCCATCTGTGTATTCTGCAGATTTCCTACCTGAGGGTAATTCTCTCTCAGGACTAATATACGGGGAATGGTCTGTAGGAAGAATGTTCAAAATTTCTGTTAAATTTTTCTCCGCATCCTCGACCAAAGTTTTTTTGTCGGGCATTCCAAGTATTTTACGACACCTCTCATCATAGGTCTCACTACGAACAAAAGGAGGTCTCTCTTTAGTTTTCGCTGATTTTGGTTGTTCAGCACTATCATCACTATCTTTCTTAACAATACTGTGTGATTCCGAAATATCATTTATGGTTTGGTCAATATTTGAAAATGATATATCGTAGTCCTTAGTGAGACTTGATTTTTTAAGAGAACTTTTTCTAGTGGGGGGAGGTAAATCAACAGTAGTGTTCTCAATTGAAGATTTCCTCTCATTTTTATAATCCACATTATATGATTCTTTATTTGATTTTGAATTTAATATTTTATTCAATGAGCTAGTTTCTGTGATTTCCAATTCAACATCATCTAAGTCAGTTATTTCCAGATTATTTTTATTTAACTTAAAATAATCGGTTTCACTTATTGGTGAGGTTTCTCTACTTGTTTTAATATTCAGATTTTTATCTTTTGTATACCGGGTTGGACTTGGACTTGATCTTCTTTGTAAATAATCAGGTGACATATCACGTGGTGGACTTTTCAATTCTCTTGATTTAGTTTCAATATTTTGTTTCCCATATATAGTATTAATAGCAGGTGTTGGTCTTCGAGACGGGCTGGTAGAAGGAGATTTTTCAGGACTAGGAGTTCTCGGAGACATCCTAGTTGGGCTGACATTTGGTGACATTTTTCGGATGTTTGTATAGTGACTTTGTTTTGTATCATCTGTTGTTTTTTTGTAAGTTGATGTATAATTTCTATCCTTCAAATGAATATCTTTTTTCACATGGTAATCATTTCTTGGAGAAGATCTATCAGGTGACTTTTCAGTTGAAGAAACAGAATGTTTTGTTGCATTTACTTGTCTTCCAGTTGTAGGACTCCATCTTTCAGGTGAAGTATTTTGCTTCTTTGGGCTCGGTGATCTTTCATAATTTTGCTTCTCAGGACTACAACTACTGCGAAGGGAAGACATGCTGCTTTTCAAACTTCTGTTGCTGGATCTTACAGGTGATCCTCCTCTAAGGGGATTATCAGGACTTGACCTTAAAGACCTCGCCCATGCCTCATGAGTAGGACTATTTTCATGACTGATTTTTTTATTAGTATAATCTGTTTGATAAGTTGTTATGTATTCACCAGTGGTATTATTATCTGACTCGATTGATGGATGGTTACGTGGTCTGCAAGTTTCAATAGGCCTGTCATCATCAGTTTTTGTATCACACAATTTTGAAATTTCTTTTCTTGTAAAGGTTTCTACAACTTCCTCTCTTTCTTTGTTGGTTTCTAGATCGGGAATAACAGTAGATGATATTTGTTTTTCTGTAATTATTTCTTTGACAGCATCACCTTTTGTCAATGTATCTTGGGAAGAGTGTGTATTTGTTTTTGACTTTATGTCAGTTGTTGAATCTTGAGAAATCACCTCATTCATCTGAAGTGCACGTTTTTCTGATAAATTTGTCGATAACTCGGAAGTGATGTTTTTTGAGATATTATCAGTTAGATCCTTGCTAAAATCACAACTATCAGAGGTACTAGATATTTTTTCTGTTTGGGTAGTGCTTTTTATCTGGACATTTCCTTTGGATTCTACATGTTTTGAGTCAGTATATTGATTTTCAGATCTCTGACTTGTCTGCATATTGTTTGTTGATATTGACGATCCTTTTATTTCTTTTTTTGTACTGGTATAAATTGTACCATCAGGGAGTTCCCTAGTTTCAGTTGTAATTGTTGTATTTGAATCTGGATGACTCACTTCACGAGAAATCAATGTAGAGTCACAAACCAACTGTGTAATTTGATCATTTGATACTTTGGATACCACTGGTTCTGATTTAATTGTTTGACTTACATTTGTTGATGTCTGATTAACTGACTGGTGAGATTGAATATTTTCTGATGATTGAGATACATTCTCCCTCTGGACATTTTCAATGGAAAAATTTGAATCATCCACAAATTTATCCGAGTGATGGGAAACATGTTTAGCACTAGATGAAGATAGTGAACTTTTTTTCGATGTGCTAACTGTTCCATCTTTAGTTTCAGATACTGATTGTTCAGCAGATACCGATTTAGACTGTTTTTGCGATGTGAGACTTTTACTCGTGTCGTCTTCGTGCTGAGTTGTAATATTTTGATTTTCCTTCATGGCTGAATATGTTGCAGTACCACCATCTATCTCCTTGGTTCCTGATGTATGTGCTATGGTGGATTTAATCCTAGTATTACCATCATCAGTGATTTGATCTTTAGATACCACAGTCCAACCATTATCCATCTTTTCAGCATCTAAATTGAATAATATATATTAATTGATTAAATAGTTAGAAATTAATAAATATATGATGTATTTATATATAAAAAAACTACCTTTAACTTTATAATGAACTTCTCTTGTTGGTGATTCTGAATCCCTTATTTCTTTTGTTTTGAGTGACTGAAAGCACTGATCTGCAAAAGAATCAGAATGTGCTGTCGGACGTGGTCCTTTATCCTGTGTTGAAGTCTCTGGTGGTGCAGAAGTTCCTTCACATTCTCCTTCCACGTTGCCATACAGATTTTTCAATCTCTCTTCTCGCAATCTGTACATATGTGCTCTTATTTGTTTTTTCTTTCCAAAATCTTCTGTTTGTTGCCACTGTACCAATTATAAAATTGATTAATTTATTCGAAGATACAATCTAACATTTTTAGGTACATATATTCTAAATTTACCATTCGTCTGAGGACGTCTTCATCTTGGATGAGGGATACGTCACCCTCCGACATTGTATGGTTTCTGTAAATAAATAATAAAAATATTAATTTAGATGGACAGTTACAATTGCACAAATCGCTTGAGTGGAATGCAATCTTCCGTTTGATCGTAAAAATGGATTAATTTTGCAGTTTATTTAGTAAATAATTTAGAAAGTGGTTGTGAAGATATTCGCAGTCTGATTGCGAGCAAAGCCCAACCACGGTCCGTGACCATCGTTCAATATATTCACTTTAAATACATTTTAATTACACGAAAAAAATACAATGTAATAAATCACCTGAATGTTCCATTATCCTATAACGATGCTTAGATTACCCAAATCACATATGTTTTAATTAAATTTGTTTTCAGTAATCGTATTTTTTTACCGTGTAAAAAAATAAAAATCCATGGTAATTATTGGATTTTAGTTGGCGTATTTATTCTATTAACACACTCAATCAAATGAATGATTAGGTATTCTAGTGGAACAATTAAAAAACGTCAATAATCAGGATTACAAATCTAGAAGAAGGTATGTGTTGTTTACATAGATATAAACATACGATATCGCATGAGTGGCTAAATGCGTGTTTAGTTCAAGTGGCCAAAAACATGAGTTACCTGGCAAACATTATACTGTAAACATCTCTCTTCATATCTCCAGTTATATTTCACAGTAAAATGGGTAAATGCATTGTTACTACATGTCGTATGGACTCAAACATACACTCAAATACATCTAAGCTCAGTTTTGATCGCCAAAGTACTGTCATAATCACTCTCAGGGGTCACTAGAAATGTTTTGAGTGAGGAAGACACATTTATGCCTTTATATAATTAGAGAGAAGAGTACAAAAATACACGGAATAAACAAAATTACACGAACTGCTTATATGCAATGCGATATGTTGTTAATTTCACAAATTGCCTTTTGACATTTCTTTGGACTATTCTCATTTAAATAATATGACTATTGATTACAACACCCTCGTGTAATTTTTCTGATGGTAAGCAGAGTGCATTGGTGGCATTTTCATTGGTTTGTTATAAAAATATAAAAATAGCTTGAATATAATTCAACGTAACGCGTCTATCTACGATAATAAGTCACGCAAATGGCGTCGTGCATTCAACTCGTCCGTAGTTCATTCTCACCAGGAAATATTCGCAATAATAATAAAGACTTTTTATACTTATACAATCAATATTAACTATACGACCTGTTGGCCGTGATACATGCAATTAAAATAAAAACAACCGAATAATCAAAGTGCAATTAATCTAATTGAAACACAGCATATCATTTTCAAATATTTACATGGTAACACTGAATGTGAAATTTGCATACATTTTGAAGGTGAAGATACTAACGCATGGACAAATACTAAACCTGAACACTATTTTAATTACTTTATATTTTTCACAATAATTATATGCTATAAGCATTATTTTGTAATCGTGCATCTAAAACAATAACTGAACGGTTTGCAATTAATCAACTTAACTACGAAGATTAATGGCAACGAATAACATTATATATGTTTTTTACAAAATTTATGTTCAACTTGATCTATTACAGTGGCACGCCTATGAATAGTTTTATTATGTTAATGAGATTTCTTATGTCAAATAAAAAGTGGATTGATGATTCTTTACAAAAGTGTAGGTGATAAAAATAAGTGTTACATTCACTTGCTTCGTTTATAAAATTTTGACTATTTTACATGATAATCTTAAAGACGATTTTATGGATGCTGGATAATTCGGAAAATGAGAACAAGACATTTCGGAACAACCCACCGACAGAATCTTTCTGAAAATCAAATTAAAATTCTTAGTAATTTATTTTTTATAGAAGAGAGGGTTTCTTTGGAGGGCAAAATAATGTACCACGGGATTTTTGTCTATTTTTTATTTATTCATCAATCTAGGGGGCAATAAACTATAATATAAAATATGCCCATGACCATCATCATCAGTTTTCATAAACAATATTCAATTCAAGTTGTACCTAGCTAATCAAGATATTATAATTTGTCGTGTTCTGATATATCCTCTTCTAAAATGTCCTGTTATCTGAACTTTTCCTTATACACCGCATAATTCTCATCGTTCTTTCTGATTCTCGTAATAATTTGTTAACATAATAATAGAGATATATGACAAACAGATGATCCGAATAGAAATATGTATCCGTAGAGAAGAGATTCTTTCCGAATAATTACACGCACATTGCAAAGATAAGGTTTTTCCTTCAATGGCGTGCAGCACACAACAATCAAATCAACATCAGGGAAAATAATATGATGAAGAAAAGTCACCGGGAGAAAACAGCAGTAAGTTTAAGAAGTCACTTAAGAACAGAGCTTTTCTCATAAAAATGTTATTGCCTATTGTTTGTTATTATGACGCAGTTCTCATACGAAAGGGAACTACGTGCGCGTGTAATTAGCGTATCGAAAGGGAATTTGCATATTGCTCGCATATTTTTATATAAAAATAATTAATATGGAGGTGGAGTGCATCGTTAGTTAAGCAGGTGATTGCCTAGTGAAGTGTTATATTCCGAATTGCAATATTTCAATGAGTTAATTGAATTAACAAAAATTATTTCGTGTTCTCCATATAAGATCTTGCGATAAACACAATTACTTTCGGGCAAGATAATATCATCCTTGTTATTTAAACATATATTTATCTACTCCATTCTTTATTTATTTATCTACGGACTCCAAGTAATATAAATAAGTAAAAGTCCATTAATTTGAATCAAGGTGTAGAGGTTACATTATATTTAGACTAGAGCTTATTTATTGATAAAAAATGTAGTAAAAAAATAGCAATTTGGTGCAATAATAAATATAATAATAATCGACATAAAAACATTGATGGAAAGTGTACAAGGGTGGAATTGAAATAATTGTAATTTAAATAATCAAACCACGAAACTAATATCATATTCGCTCTACAAACATAAGAAACAATGTGTATTTGTGGTTTACTTTCAGCTATTTTCCTATGGATATATGTGTAAATTTTCAGGAATAGATATTTTAAATATTGTTATAAAATGGCAGGCGGTGTTAGGTTAGATTGAAAAATATAATTTATACTCGATTATGCTGGTTTTCCTTGTGTGATAATGAGTATTTTCATATGTGGAGGCTTACATATTTAATACTACAATAAGATAAAATGGGGGCGGATAAGTGGATACGCCCCTTTTCCGTAAAATGACTAGTAAATATAGTCAAAATTCTCTATTGATCTTTATACTTTTAAAACTTTTGGATATCGTAATTAGATATTTTGTTATGGATATTTAAAGACTTCATCAATCATGGATTATCTCGAAACAACCTAACCTAATCGAAGTGGTAAGTGTGAGAATTTTTGTGACTCTCGGGTTCGATCCTTGGTGTCGGCAAAAACGGTGTCTACTGGAGTCACTTGGTAGATCTACTAGATCTGAAGGACTCATTGCTGTGTGGATGGCCTGGGAAATCACCTCTTCTTTATACTCCTGTAAAGTCCACTGTTGCCTAGCCAACCTCTTAGAAAGGAATCCCGCCAATAGGCGTCTTATTTCACCCAGCACAAGTTTATCTTATTATAACATTAAATATGTAAGCCTCCAGATACGCATTATATCATAAGGCAAAACAGCATAATCGAGTATAAATTTCCTTGAATTTTATGATCGAATTTATCATCCCACGAATGTTTCGCCAAATTATGATTACAATGTAACCGTGACTCAAAAGGCGTTAATTTGAGGGGCGTTTTTTTTAACACAGTGTACGGAAAATTGCCTGAACGTTCGCTTAAATTGTAATATACTTGTGCAATGAACTATGATGATAAAAAACGTGTAATATTTAATATCGTTGTGACAAGATTCATTTGGATGATATTATTGGAGAATATAGTGTCGCTGAACTCGATTATTGTTCATCTTAAATAACAATCCGATTATTTTCTCATCTAATTCATTACTGACATATCAAAAGCATGGGAAAAATGAAAGTGGATGCACTAATCGCTGTGCCTTTTAAAACATCAACGTTGTTTTACAATGAGAAAATACACCATGACAAAACCTATTAAATATTACATCTGAACTTGATGTATTTCATGCTGGTAATAAATTTAACCAGATGTATTACTGTATATATTATAAAGAGTTATTATTGTAATTTACTCGATTTGGTATGATCGAAAAATACTCGTACCAAGAATATATACAGGATGGAATTAAACAATTTTTTTACAATACACAAAATAACTACACAGTTTGGGTATCGTTTAATCTAAATCCATTTTTATTAATATGGTCTTATTATAACTATCCGAAAACATATGTTTGCCACTTATAAGAGAACCAAACTATTAAAACCTCATCTCGTTAAAATATTATCAATTATTAAAAATCCACCTGGTATAGAACCTAAAATGAATAGACATAAAATTAAACAATATTTTATTATTTAAGGACCTTTCGACTAAACTTATCACGGAATTCTATCAAGCAAATATCGAATATTGAAAATAATTAGTTAAATAATAAAAATATACCACAAAAAATATATAAGTGTTAAAATAACTGTTATTGTATTCTTAATAATATTTAGGATATTAAAAAAAAATTAAATATAGTTAGATATTCACACACCATTAAATATAATCAAACCTCGGCCAAGAGAGTGAAAAAATAGGTTGTCAAATACTCACAATTGTAGAGCACTTATATTTTTATTACGCGATTTATGCTTTATTATTCGATAAAATATATTATTCTATTTGAATTTTCGGATATAAATAGAATACTATTATAACATAATAATAAGTATGATAACTTTAGATGTATATCATGTAATTTATTGTGAAAATATCAGAGAGTTGAAATAAAATAATCAAATAATAAGGCAACATTTAAAAAAAAAATCGTTGCAGAGCTCGAATATGTCAAAGCATTTCATTACACCCACTTGGACTAGGTCTGAATATAATATTGGTATCATGTTGATAATTATATAATCACAATATTTATTGAATATAATTTTATCCGGATATTTTTTCATCAAACCCAATACTCCAATTTGTCAATGGTGACCGCAAAATATATATTATCTCCATGGACGCCTTTGTTATTATTTTATTTTATATTTATCAATAAATTTATGTGTATCTACTGTACATAGAAACGGTAAATCAAACCTTCGCAGATTCTGTCTGCTTCGAAGAGAAAAAAAAACATCATGCTTGTCTGACCATTTATGAAGAAGTGTCAAGCCTCGGATGCAATGCCTCATTACTTTTGTCTTCTTTTTCTTTATTTATTCTTATTTTAAATAATATTTGTGTAGATAATGATGTATTTATTACAGACACACATCGGATAAGAATTTGAGATTGAAATTGGGTGGGTGGACGTGAATATAAGACGTGACCCTGATGAAAAAAAAATGTATTGTCGACAAAACATGCATTCGTCAAGGTGTCAATACATTTTAATTTAATGGGCATAAAGCTTATCTCAAATATTAATTTATTTCTCATACGGCTGTTTATAATATGTTGGATTTTAGCCTTCTGGAAATACAAGCCGGGCAATCTTTCATGTGTACTTTGTTTATGGTTTTGCTAAAATGGTGTGCAAGACGTGTGTGGGCAAATTTGCGAAGGCGACTTGTTTGTGAAGAATATTCTTGAAAAATTCTATATAAATTTTAAATTGCATTCAAATTTTATGGAGGCATTCATTAAAAATTATTGAGTATTCTCTGGGCGTTTTTTTATATTATATACGACTATTAATTTACAATTATTGTACAATCAGATACAATTTTACGTGTCTTTTTGCGTGAGTAAGTATCAAATTTTAGAATGCTATAATATAATATAATATCACCAATCACAGCTATTTGCGCTAAGTTAGTTGGCCTTTGCACGTACCTATTTACACAATTCCCCATTAATAAAAGAAAAAAATACAATGAGCATTATTCATTATGTATACAAATAAGTGGGTATTTTTGTAAATATTGTTTTATTATTGATTTTATTATTTATTAGTTGATCTCTATTTCTTTGCCCTTTTATCACCTAAGTTTAGCTCTTTAGATATATTTGTACTATCAAACAATATATGTATATTCATAATTTAAAAAGATTTAAAACGATAAACACCTCTAACCAAAAATTATAATTTTACACAGTCTGGATATTCTGAAAACAACAACCTTTATTTTTCAATAATGACTGCAACATAGAATTATTATTAGTGGAAAGAAATAATGCTACCATCAATAGGTTACCCAAATTATGAAAATTGTCCTTTAGTAGTCCTTTCCCATTTCCAACGATATTTTTACATAAATTTTACATGTATCCTAATGTGCTACATATTTTTGATACTATTAATGAAATAAATCAAGTTAAAACATTGTGGAGCTGGAACGTCCTTATCTTGTGTGTAAAAACGTAAATTTAATATTGATTAGTGTGTCTCTAAACGATATTGTGTAATTCCAAAGACAAATTGTATTTATTTAAAGTGAATTTACTAATCCGCACATGGGGAGATTTCTCTAGCTAAGAAAATCTTCCGGTGATTTCGAATACAAATGGCCGTTAAAGACTTTCCGGTGAACAAGCAGCGCTGATAATCATTATTATATATAATTGTTTGTAATTCCTCAACCATTAAATCCTCATTCATGAAATGCCTTATGTAGATTTACGATGGGTGTGGAATATCAACAAAAAACAGTGAAAGTCACATTCATGCCCCGTTAAAAATAACTTTTGGTATATGGTAACCCATATGAGAAAAATCGACAGTTTCAATACACAAACTGACTTATTGTAAACGATTAGACGACATTACCGACGAGAAACCTGTTCTTTGATAATTTATAATTAATACCAGACGCTTTGACAGCAAGTCTGTAAATATTATCTATTAAATAAATTAAAACGCGAACTAGATATTTGTGATGATTCATAATAACAAACTTGAAACACCAGATTATTGTCTTTCTTACATTCTGGTTTGTATGTGAAATACGAGCTGGTTTTATCTCTTGAAATAACATACCCCGAAGATAAGCACCTCAGCATGAAAGAAGGCCTTTCACAGGAGGAAAAAAACTAAACAAACAATTAAATGATATACACAAAGAAATATACACTCTAATCAGCTTAAAAATAATACAATATCCATAAGCAACAGTGACTAGTCTAAAATCTACGATCAGAATATACCAGTAAGATAAATAGCGCCTGACCTTAATTAGTCATAGATATAATAAAATCAAACAAGTTTCAACACATTAAATTTACAGTTCGGAAGTCGGTGAATTTAGAACGAACCATATTAAATTTACAGTGGTGATTTTTATTTAAAAACAATGGACTAAAGTATCACATATCACTCTTTTGAAAACATTATATAATTTAATATTATATTAAATGGCATTGTGAGAAGAGCCCGCATCTCTGAATAACCGGAATCGAGGACATGACATACTAAACTTGATATCATCCGAAAAAGGGTTTCGAAGGAGTCTTTCAAAATAACTACGTACATTTAAAAAAAAATAATAAAAAAAACACTTAAATATTTATCAAAATTATTTCCTTGAAAATGCAACCGAGCTAATTTAATTGCACTTTTGAGGAAACTTGAATAAATAAAATATTTATGATTCCAATTCATGTTTTTGTGATAAATGAAATATTTGCATCTTGTGATACAAACCTATATATTTTGCAGTAGAATTAAATGCATACTATTTATGAAATAATATCATCCTCTGTATGGCCAAATTGCCAAAAATCAGAAGATAATTTGTTTACTAATCCAATACTATAAAATGCAGGTAAAAATACTTTTTAGAAGCAAAGTATGAATATTTTATATCAACACGTACCTCATAGAATTATATCAAATAAAGTGAAGGAATTTGATTATAGGCAAATAAAATATGATTATTTATTTCCTGAAAACGTCGTGTTTTACTAACAAAGGAACATTTCCTTACCTATCACGATTATAATAAACAATTAACATGAAATACAATAGTTTAATACGCATATATATATATATATATATATATATATATATATATATATATATATATATATATATATATATATATATATATATATATATATATATATATATATATATATATATACTATATATATATATATATATATATATATTTTAAAAAACGCAAAATTCCAGCATACTTCTTGTTTCTTATGTTTGATCAATCAATGCCGTTTGTAAATAAGGTCATTATTTTAATAATATATAAAAAATAAAGAGTACCCAGTACTGCTTAAATAAAAAAAACCAATGATTTTATATCGACTGGTAATGTAAGTCCTTTTTTTAAATATTAATAAAATCCTTGTTATGGTCTTAAGTGAATATTAAATAGGGCAGAGCCGCCCTGTCGGTCATCTTTGTGACTTTAATATTCAAACAACATTTTAAAATCACCCAAATGATACAATTATTATAATATCGGTATGAAATTTAAAAGCCTTAACATTTCATCCATTTCAATGGTTTTGATTGATGAATTAGACAAAGGGGTGGATTTATTTGATATTGAGATAATATAATATTTTACAGTCGGAAAAAATCACAAATTAAATTATTTGATATTTAAACTTACCAAAGATCCAGCAGGTTGTTGGACTGACCGCAATGAAATCACTATTCACACCGAATATAACAACTAAAAATACAATGAAAATAATAATATTACAATTTGACAGGTTGTACAAGGTTATTTATTGCTGTATAGGGTGGATGTAATTAAAAGTGTGGTTTTTCGTACTGTGATTTCCGTTGGTATGATAGAGTGTCGTTGTTTTGAAATAATATAAATAATAGAAGTGTTCGTATCGTTCGTAATATAAATGTAAGGTAACACGACCCAAGTGGTCGGCTGCCGGCCACTGACTGTCGCTGGAGCACTCTTCAGGTGTGTTGCTCGACCGCTGACTCTCCAATTACATCACCGCGACTCTTCAACTTTGGACGTGACAATTATTAACATTTATATTATCCAGATAGTACTATAGCGCCTACTGGACAGCGCAGATATGTATTTATGCACTTCCAGCTGGCCGCTAACAGCTACCGCGAGCAGCTACCGCGGAACAGCTCCCTGATCCCGCGTCCTGACACTGTGACTTGGGTCTCAGATGAGATGCTCGCAACACGCGTCGCTGCTTTGTATACTTAACCTCCAAATAAACACACTGGCCAGTGACTCCATCTTTCATTTGTCAACACTCACTCCTGCACTGATACATCGGACCAACAATCATGGGGACAACTACTCGTTCCCCATAGTACAAAAAGTAAAAAAGCCTTATGCGTGCCACATACGGTACATTTTAACATAAGCAAATGTGGAGTGTGTGGCCCGCATTCGCTTGTACCACAAGCCTTCATTTATTAAGCCGACCCGCAAAATTCACACGAAATTATCCAGTCGATTACTAATGCAGATACATTTAATGCAAGTCAATCAAATTGATACCGTGAAAATACATATATACATATTTTGGAGCAAACTTGAGTACTGCTCTATCATATGGTCCCCGAACGAGGCAATTTACATCAATATGGTGGAAAGAATCCAGAACGCGTTTCTCTGTTTCCTTTACAAGAAGCGGTATTACCATTATCTCTTCCTTTACCCATCTAAATTCCTTATGGGAATGCTCGGGTATGACTCTCTCGAGCTTCGCAGAGATGTGGCACGGATGCGATTGGTTTTTCTTGTGATTGGAGGCCAGTTATCAATACCAGATATACTTAGTCGCATCGGTTTGTTTCTTCTCGAGAATTATACGCGCTGTCGCTCACACTCCTTGTTTGCAACCCCTAGGAGCCATACTAACATTCTCCGTCACTCTCTATTAACCAGATCTATTGTTCTTTTGAATGAATGGAATTCCAGTGGGGCGGAAAATGACCTATTTATCATTTCCTACTGTGCATTCATAAGAAGTATGAAAGAATTCCTCTACATTAAGCATTCTTGATGAATATGTAAACAAAGTACGGTATAGCGTAATTTCAACAAATACATTATAGACATTGCAAAGGAAATAACAATACCTTAATTTGAAAATATCCATCATTGCTGAACCGCATTAGGTTTTTCCTGTAATGGCAAGGCGATGATGGTTTATGCTTTATTATTATGATTGATTATATATATATATATATATATATATATATATATATATATATATATATATATATATATATATAGAGCAGAAGTATATATATATATATATATATATATATATATATATATATATATATATATATATATATATATATATATATATATATATATTTTAAAAGCCCATATTTTAAGTCATTTTTAAGCAACTTTACAAACAATTTGTTTCACAATGCACCGAAAAATAATGATAATATTAAATAATTTAAACGACAGTTTTAGAAGTGTTGAGCTGCTTGATTTCCAAGAAAGAGATAGCAGCTCAGAGAGCGGTAAATATTTTGATGCACAGCAATGCACCACAAAAATCTATGTAAAATGCGATTCGATGAGATTGTTTGTATTTGTAATGAGGGACAATTAAAAAAATATATTCATACACCTTGTGATTTGAATATTTGTATGGATTATTCGTGTTGTTTGTCTGGTATGGCATTTTTGAAGCAAGGGAATTCTGTCTGTGTTGTTCCATTAATCTCCTTGACGAATCTCCTTTTAGGGGATTACACCAAAGATAACCAATTAACTTCGATACACTCAAAGCTGCCCACATACTCCTCTCTTTTATAACAAAACGTATTCAATGCCAGGATATTATTAAGATTATACAAATACATTTTAAAAGACACTATCTTCATCCCGAGGTTTTGTTTGGACAGCAGGTAACATGAGTCATGATGAAGCAATGCGAAGAATGCATAATACTCTTGCTTCGAAACACCATTCATTATGAATATCACTTTCTTCATTTTAAGATCTGTAAATTATAATCAGAGCTCGGATAAGTGGGTGCAGTGAAGTGCCTTGGAGCATTGGACACGGCGCGGGTCATAACATAAAATTAATATCTTTGAAATTTGCCAGTTTTCGACCACATTCTACATTATAATTTCTCCAATAAATACATATTTTAATATAATTTGTATTAGAGAATTCAAATGATACAATAAAATTGGGCTGGGTGTCAATATCAAGAATTTAAATAGAATGATACAATTTACCAATTTATAAAAATATAACCCGTGCAGTGTCCAATGCTCCAAGGCAATTCCACTGCACCCAATTAGTATGATTATAATAAGCTTTCGATAAGAATATTTCTATTTTATATTCCGCTTTATGGAAGTTGAGCGAAATATTTATTATTATTCAAAAGGTGTACCTAATGATTCCGATGAATGAATATTTTCATCATCATAAAAATATAAAATGAGATCAAGATTCATATTAATAAAATCCCAATCGATCATCTTGGTTCAGGTGTACTCTGATTTCCTGGAGTGTATGGTAAATACTAGTAAAGATCATTGATAGGTAAAATTTGAAAAACGAATTAACACGTTGTTGTGTCTGTAACAATTTCTAAATATATAATAAATTAAATTGGGATTTATAATCCCAAATAAAAAGCACATAAATTTGGCATCAAACAGTATATATTTATTAATGAATGGAATGATTTTTTTTAATAAGGAATATATTATTATTGATATAAATCAATGTCTTACTTAAAGAAGGGAATCACTTAAACACAGACCATTAAGTTTTGAATAATAATATTTAATAAAAAAAATTGAATTTGACAGAAATCATCAGGCAATTTTACTCCCTATATCACTATTATGTTATTTTTTTAATTTTGTACATATAAACGATAATATTATTTCAATAAAATAGTTCCGCTGATAACACACTTATTGCATATAATTGCAAAATTATTTATTACACTTTTAATCTGTTATAATTAGCACGGTTTATTGAAATTGTAATATTATTATTAGGAAACTCATTTGGTCAAATATTGCGACATGTCTCTATTTAACTCTTTGTGTGTTTATATTTTT
>JAGTTH010006165.1:0-15116 GCA_022606485.1 Agraylea sexmaculata | reverse complement strand
TCGATAGCCTACCACAAATATATGTCAAAAATCATCTTATAATAGCTCCTCAAGGCGTATAAATAAATAAATTATTTAAAAACCATAGTATGAGTATATGTGTAAACAATATATTTTATAGGTGAAATATTTTAGAAAAAAATGATTTTCTGTGATTTTAATTACATTTGACACCGAAACTCATAAAAAGAATTCTACTAACCTCCTAATGAATGAATTATTTTTAACTAATATTAATATATGTATGTAATATATGGTATAACGATGATTTTCCCGGTATAACCAAACGGATTTACGTATATACATAGTGGAAATCACTTTTCATCTTCTAAATCCATTCATTACATATTTATTTTTGTTGAATTTTGGAGGTTACAAAACATATGTTTATTGATGTCGAATCTAGCTCACAATTCAATATAAAATTGTATTGTTGTAGTATAATATAAGAAATGAATACGGCTGAAGTTTGCGCAATTAACAACGTGATTCTAGATATATTGTATGAGGGTATCCAGTTCAAAGCCCGACTTATACATTATTCATGGAGTATCTCAGATAGGTGGACCAATATGATAAGAGCGAAGCAAACTGTCTTCAGACAGGCGTCCATCTCTAGTGGAATCGAATTTCTCCATTCAATCCTTTTACCAGAGCTCACAGCCGTGTAAATTTTATTGCTGCAAGATAAAACTGATATCCTTGCTTTCTTGTTCCCTTTTATCTACAAATCTGATGGCGCTTTCAATTTGGGTAGCATCGTGTTCCTGTCACAGAAAAATGACACTACTTGAGTATAATCTTTCAGATTCACCATAAATAATATATGAAAAAAAAACTATCTAGCTGAGCCTTATGCGTCTGGCAAAACACAAAGAGATCATTTTCAAATTAATACATTTTATTTTATTTTAATACAATTTTCATTTGTTTTTTTTTATATAAACTCATTCATTCAAATATTGCTCATTATTTTGCATCATTTATTGCATATTGTCATTTATAAAGATGCTTCAAAAAGTCATATATATACCAAATTTTTCATATTACTATATACATTAATTTAATATACGAAAGCGTTATTGATGCTAAATGCCGAAAATTAGATAAAGTTCAATAAAATAAAATAATTGAATAAAACGGGAAATGGTATAAATTAAGGTCTAGATCTTTAACAATTTGTTCTTTATGATAATGTAAAACATCTAGAAATCCCACAATAAATGCAATTATAATACCAATGGGGAGAAGCAGAAAAATTCATTTATAAGATGACAATATGAGCAAATAATTTTTGATTTTAATATTTATAATAAGTATTGTCGATTTTAGATGTGAATAGAACTTGGTGAGTGATAAAAAATTGCAATTTTTACACCGTTGTAAAAGTAGAAAAAAAATCATACAATAAAGCCGAGGGATATTGATCCTTTGATATGGAGTCAGTAGTTGGTAGAACTAAGGGTAAGTAGGTATATTGCATAAAGCCTTTATGGGTACCCTTATCCCTTAAATACATCCACCGGATATTTGGTAACCTACTCTAGTTTTTATTTTACTCGCCTTCTTTTATTTTATTTAACAAAATCTATTTCATTAAAAAAACTTCTTATACATAATATTTAAAAAAGATCTCTGCTATTCGAATACCTATTTGATGTCATTATTGGGTTTTCGTATGAATCATCAATGTAAATTCGAAAAAAAAGGTCTGACCCTCACAAGTCGGTCATCTACAAAAAGAAAGAATCCTTACAAAATGACCTCACTTACACATATATCATTTTGTAGGGAAACGTCGAATAATTCAGGTAAATAAAATGACCTTTTTCAAGAAAATATTTCCGTAGGTAATATTATTTTATTTTTTATTATAATTATCTCCTGGAAAACGATAGGTCTACGTATCTACATCAAGATATAATTAATCTTGTAATATGTTTTTACCTAATTAGATAGGCAATTGACTATTTTTATTAATTTTAATTGATTTTTCTATTTGAATGAATACTTATATCCATTAATGGTATAAAGATTTATTAATTATGTCCATCCTATGATACATTAAAGATTTATGAAGCTTTATTAATACTGGCTTACAGGGTGGAAATATTAAATATGTTTTTAATTATAATTAAAAATTTGTTACTTATTTGCTAAAGTATTTAACACACACAATACACACACGGCAGCTACTACTCTGTACTTCACAGAAACAGCTGATTTCAAGATGGTGACCTATACTTGATTCTAAAAGCATATATTATTAAAAAAATTATTACACCCTCTGGAATATTCTCAGTTCAAGTCCATTCTGTATATATGTAAAATTTAAATGTTTTAATAAAAAAAATATTCAATATTAATATAATGGCTGCAATTACTGTAAAAGTTGAAATAAAAAACACTAATAAATGAATGATTAAAATTATAAAATATCGGTATTCAATTCTTATTAAATTGTACACTTAAACCATCACCAAGTCATGTCAGTGATAATTATTACAATTAGAAAAATTATTTTAACTGGTTATATTGAAAATAAATTCTCTCTGGTACAAGTAAAAATCCCTTAGGGCGAATACAAATATTTTTAACAGTTCAAATTGAATTTTACCATAAAAATACGCCCCCGTAGCAGTGATGCCGTAGAGGGGCTACGATGCGTCTTTTCTGCAATATACTTAATAATTTGCATATTTTAATAAATTTATTTGAATATCTAGTAGTATTGGTTCCACATTCCCGCCTGCAGCTGTCTTATGCTTTCAATACCAAGCGGAACTATGGTGGCAAATGGGTCGGATGGGGATTATGGACACAAAGCCACCCCAGGATCACCAACTAAATTGGTGGACGTCGAAAGTACAATCTTCGAATCCCAGCATCAGTCAGATACCCAACACTGTTTGTTAATTGAGGTCATACAATGCACATATTCAACAACACTAAAATTATGTGTAGTTTGACACGGATTAATTACTCGTGCATTTAGAGGAGTGGCGTCGTAACATTATTTGTGTATTTAAGACTAGTTTATTTGATTGATTATCCTCTAAAACCCACATTATGTATAATCTTCATCATCTTTAGAATCATCTACACCTGCTGCAACCATTGTTATTAATCAGATTAAGCATTTTGACTATCTGACACATTCATACGGCTCATATTCATATGTTAGTTTAATTATTTGATTAATTGCCTTGGAAAGCATCCTTAAGTAAACAATCGTCAGAAAAAAATTGTAAAAATTCATATAGACAATATCTACTACTTTTTTTTGTAATTTTATATTAATTTAATCTATTAACTGACCCAATTTGACCAGTGTAATAGCTCAGGGGATACAAATAGGTCATGGGTTTAAATACCGATCAAATAAAAAATTTGATCAGTTATTACGACTGGGATATCGGAAATCAATTAATTAATAAAATCCCGATCGATCGTCTTGATACTGGTTTACTCTGATTTCCTGGATCGTAAGGTAAATACACAGGTGATTATTAAGTTGGGGAGAGCCGCTCTGTCGGTGACCTGTGTAACTAGTAATTGTTAAGATCACCGATAGACAATTAACACGTTGTTGTGTCTAAAAAAATTGTACAACACAAAATTGTAAAAACCCCTCGGGGCGTATATAAAGAAATCTCAAAGAAATCTCCGAAATAATATTTTTTTTAATATATATAAATATTATTTATAACATTCAGATCTATTATTCTATTTATGTGGGTGATAACCATTTGATTCAAATCGCTATAAATCCTATAATTATTTGTCGTTCTTCTAGAATTACCATTATTTAATGAATCTATGCGTGTCTGATATGAAAGGTTACAATATATGCAGTTATTATTAACATATTCAGACAATAAGTCACACAAGTTTCAGAATTCTTAATATTCTATGGATGCTTTTTCAAGAAGTAAACAGATGTGTTTACTTCTTTCTGCTTTACCAATGAAGCAAACTTGTGCAGAGTGGTCTCCAGACGTATTTACGACCTATTGTTGCCTATTTTTTCTCATTTACTTGAACCACTTCTGTGTCTTTCATATCGATTTATATACAACCACACATAAAAAAATACTAAACAACTAACTAACTTGCTTTATATGAAGTTTCATCATTTAATCAGCCTAAAAAGACATCGCTGGATCTAATACTAGTGAGAAGAACAATGAATCACCAAAGGCAAGGATGTATAAGAATATAAATTTCACTTTCATATAAGTATCGCAACTGGTCGGGCCAACTTTGAAAGGATATATCGCGTCAAAATACCAAGAAACGGTATTTGTTGGTTATTAACATTTTGGAATCCTACCAAGCAAATAGTTCATGTAGTAAAATGTTAAGGGTTCGCTTGTCAGAATAATTTACATAACAATCCGTTTTATGTTCGACGGCCTGAGCCTCGTATAGTGAAAAAAGAAATAAATATTTCAGTCGATAATACATAATTTTTCTATCAAGTTTCAATTCGATTTCGCTCATCGTCTCGCCGTTTCTTTGATCAAAGTCGTAATTCAAAAACTCCATCTCAAGTAACAACTTATTCTCGGTTTTATGATCGAGACGAAAACAATGACGAAAGAAAAAAAAATGAGTGCCAGTCCCGAAAAGAGAAACAAACGGAGGATGCGAACATAATTCTTTTTTTATCGCCGCTTTGGACTTTCTAAAAGACGACTTTTCAGTTTTTCAAAATTTATACCGGTGAAGATTTATAATGCAGATTTAAGACCAAACAACACCTATCTAACAAAATTCTATTGTATATTGTTGTTGAATTTATATGAATGGGGAAATTCCGTTTAGATTCAACAATGGCGTCGAGACAAAAATAATAAAAAATAATTTCATAAATGATTTAAAAATTAATATATATTCAATTTTTTAGTTTTAAAACCTCTCCTACTTATGTCAAAGTGAACCAGGCTGTCAGATTAAAATTAGAGATTAAAAGTCACGGGAAAATTGACAGTTTTAATTCTGTAGCTAGTTTCTGCAGTCCGATAATCCATGTTAACACGCTACTATTTTATTATTTTTTTGTGGAAATAAAAATTCAATGTTTGTCTATGATGAAAATTTATTAATAAGTATTTAGTGATGTTCTTTGGTAGATATTAAATGGTTTGTCATTTAACTTTGGTGGATATAAATTAAGTTTCCTTTAGGCGCAGTAGTTTGGTGCTCGTACTTTAAATTAAATATTATGATAGACTGCGTTGGTTGAAGCATTACATAATTTGAGCAAAGTTTCCCAGAACATGTGTAATTATTTGCATTAGACGAAACATTCAATAGTAAGAAGTTTGACACACTTAAATTGAAATTGCTACCCTAGAGCACTTTTCCACTTGCTAACTACAAAATTGCGTTTCGAGAACATGAGTCTCTTTTTGATTTTGACAAATAGAATGATATGGAGAATTTCAACTCAAACGTACGTGATGTAAATTCAAACGGTGTACAACTTCAAATTGCAATTCACTTTATACAAGCCCCAAGGACTGAATCGTATTTTATCATCTCGAATTGAAATTTTCAAGTACAATTGTTCTTTGTTTAAACACAAACATTACAACTCGATACAAATGCAACAACGATTCTTACTTAAAAGTAAAGTTCCGCGTTTTACTTGATAAATGTTACTTCTTACTCTTTCAAAGACTCGGATACGAATTCGTAAAAATAAATATATTTATACATTAAATATAATACTTCAAACAGTTCATTTCTTAGCTGGAGTCAATAATTTACGTCAGTACTTTATCATCACCTGTTCGATGTTTGGTAAATATTTCATAGTAATTTATTATTTATTTATAATCTAATTATTATTAGTTATTTTAAAATCAGTATCGAGTATTTCTGCATTATCTGTTAAACAAATATCACTCAAATAATAAATAGCAAGGAAACTAAGATTTAAATACCTATAGTTATTTTTATAAATAATTCAAATATCAGTATCAATAATATATGAATATTTTTTTGTTTTTTTATGATTTTAAATATATAAATTGTTTTTATTGGGTACTCAGTGTAAATAATTACTTCCTATATTAATTGGTATTAGTCACATAATTGATTTATGGTTTTTTTTCCATTCTTTCTATAATTTAATACTATTATTCATGTCAAATTTAAATAAAACATTCTCATGTTCGTTATAGGTAAAAAGATTAATACACTTTGTACACCTAAGACTATTTCCAAAGATGTATTGTTCTATCGATCATTGTTAAAACGTATGCATAATAAAGGAATTGTAATAATAATACATAATTGATATTTTATTGCGTCCTAACGAAAATTAAAAGTTTTTCATACCTTAAAAAATATTTTTTATTAATTAATTGTAGATTCTAATAGTGTTGTAATATGATATTAGGGTATTTGGAAACTGTGTTCAAAACATGGCATATCCCGTGTGTAATTCGAGGGAGGAAAGAACTCCTTCAACAACCGCAGACTCCGACCGAAACTTTTCATTTTTCACTCGATAAAATACGAGATTTAGATGTAAGCAAAACTCTCTGTTTTGCAGAGAAGAACAGAGCAAACGAAATAGAGAAAGGCTTTGGCTGGCCCGAGTACAAATTTAGCGCATTACATCCGACGGTATGTATTTAATGGCTTAAAAACGCCAGGCCAACGATGCGATCTCATAAAGTTCGTACACGAAGCCAGAACAAAAATAACGTCTTCCAGTATTTTACTCCTTCCCAAACAGTATTTTACTGCTGCAAATGACTGCGGCTGTTGGAATTGCTTTGCCTTCTACTTAAATTTACCGCCAAACACTCAACTCCTCAACAGGTCCCTTTACGACTCGTAAAAATCAATGATTTGCATTGCACTCACTATATAAAATACCTCACATACTAATAAATGAGACTATAAACGAATGGACAAAGCAGCAACGATACTAATCGTTAAATAATCTTTATTAGTGTACTTTTATTAGTATTATTTTACCTATAATACAAATTATAATTTATTTATTTACATTTATGTATATACATAAACTACAACCACCGTAACCTTACAGATAATCCAATGCGTTACGGCGGTTTACAAAATATAAAAAAAGAATTTTACAACAATAAAAAAACAAATATCAAAGCAAAATAAATAATAATAATGATTACTTTGTCAAGACACATTCATTTATTTATTTACACATTTATACATAAATTATTACCATCGTAATCATGACAAATAGATGAATCCGCAATGTGAAGATGTTTTTAAAAATCAACACAAATCACACAAGAATAATTTTTAAAATACTACTCAAGTATATTGTAATCAAAGCCTTTTTGAGTAGAAACTGTTTTTCAAAACACATCAAGAATTTCAATATTAAATTTACAATAATACAATCCTGATATACCCGTTTATTATATTTTCAACATAGCTTCGTACGGGATTCCTTTATCGTGGATAATTTGCTTTTTGGTTAAGATCAGAACAGAACCCATGTCGGTTCAAATGACAGCTAAGGACATGAAGAGGTAAATTGTATCTATTTCTACGTGATAATGTGACAGCCTTGAGTAGATTATAATACCTTTGAGAAATAGTTTTGGATCTTTGAGCATAATTGAAATCAAATTCCATCTTCATAATTGATTTAAAATATCTGCTGGAATTTATTTATTATCAATTCATTCGACATAATCTGGCAAATGTCCAATAAATGCATTTGATATATGTTGTCACAATATTTTACAGATATTTTTGCATTCTCAATAACTGGATTGGTCATAGATTATATTTGTGTAAAAAATGCGTAGATCTGAGATAAAAATTATGTGGTAACATTTTGGAGGTTTGATGATGAATATAATATTTATTAATATTTAATTGGTTAATTATAGGTTACCTTTATGTGCCTAAATTAATATAGACACTCCCAGCGCCTGAACAAATTACGAGCACCCACAGAGTTTCACCAGCGATAATTGCTATCCAAGAATGATGACACAAAATTCTAGATATTTCACGAATTTATGTAAAATATTACAATCAAATATAACACTTTCACTGAGATGAAATTAGCGAAGACACAGTCACGTGAGTTTGCGTAGTCGTCGCTACGGAACAGTCACCGGTGCTGCGTAGTCGGAGCTACGAGCGCTACGATGGTCAATGCCTTACTGGCTGGGACTAACAGCTGCCGGTGGGGGTGCGCTGATATTTCACTACCCCTTCTCAACAACCTTTTCGTAGCTCGTGATGTGACAAGAAGGAATACTGAAAAAGCTATAAAACACAATACGGATTCAATCAATCCCCATTAAGTCCGCTAATACCACAATATAGGCCTCACTGAGTGAGATGAGTAGGCATTTCAAAAATCATAATATTAGCCAAAAAATATATAAATCAATCAAATACCCAATTTAAAAGTAAACTATTTTTAGTTCCCTCTAAAATTACCTCTTTAATTTTCGGGAATTAAAAGAAATTAAATTTGCAACATGAGCAAATAAATACATTCACATATGAAAATCAAGGATATTTGCTTCCCTTTAGTGAGACTGCAATGTGAATAAAATACGAGGTACAAAAATGCACAAGCAGACAAAAAATATGTGCACATCGTTAGGGATATTTTACCGTGGGAAAGTGAAATTATTTCGCCAACAGAATTTTCAGACAGGAAAGATTCCACCCCATCTTGGGATAAAGAAGAAGGGTTGAACTTATATAAATATGCGAGGCACTTGTATTATGTTGTGTTTTGGAATGGGAATAAAATAACCCATCAAATCAATAAACAGTAAATTCATTCCACGCTGACGATCTTCATAATAATATTACGAGTGAGTAAGATGAAAAATCCAGTTTTTTCAGTTCAGTTTATACACTTTTTAAAAGAAAATAAAGTCCATATATGGTAACACCGTAAATAAAAAGCATTCACAAATCACGTTCCTAGTTAAAACCCAAAGTTGGAACTGGAGCTAAAATTTGAAATGAGCACAAGGTTAATTCCTCTAGATATTTCAGAATGATTTTAATTTTCATGAAAATATTCGCGTTCTTTATAATGGTTGAAAATCATAAAACCTTTCTTATTTCTCGTTAATTACTTCCTAGCAAAAACACATAGATAAAATTATTAACCACCACTGCATATAAACAAATACAGATAGAAAATTTTGTTTACACTCAACAAACACTAATTAAAGTCAATGACGAGACTTTGTTGGTTTATTCGGAATAGGCAATTAAGAAAGTTGTTTAAGTTGTGTAGGTCAAAGATGTAGTTTCTAAGATCACGTTAGCCAAGAGACGTAAAATTCGGTATCTTGACTAAGTTTTGTCATAACGTTGACGCCTCGCGAACGAACTTTTTACGAGCTGATAAACCGAAACAAAACGCAATATCAAATCTCATATTTTCTTGGACTACATGAATTTTCAATCACGTACACGTAATTTTATACGCTTCCGTGGCGTGACTTCAAGTATTCGCTCTGTGTGGACGAAAAATTAAAACGTGCACAACTTTTAAATAAGAAACTTGTTTATTCACAAAAGCGTGTCTAATATATTTTTTTACTTGAATTATTTAAAAGTTATGATAGGACTTTGCCCTGGATTCGAATAGTTTTCTAAAATCAAGTGAAGCACAAGTTTATTGACATTTCAAAACGATTTCATGTTTTGAATCATCAATAATCCAACTAAAAAAAATATTTTCTTTCAGTCATAGAACTGTTTTATTTTATTAATCAAGTATAATACTAATTTTTGTTTCATCATTTTCGTTTCATGTATTTGATTCAATTGAGTGTGCATTTATTTATACGTACTTGAATCAAAATGTAAATAAATTGTTCACAATAGGTATTCAATATCTAGCTATTTACAAATTTTATAATTATTTGTTTATTATTGCACATAATTAATCGTAATTGTCAGTTGTTATTTTATGAATAATATCTACTCATTGTTGTCATATTGTATTAACCATAGCCGTTCAGTTTGATATTTGCTCTATAAATATAATAACTAAAGGTACAAATGAATGAAAGCATCCATATACCAGTTATTGGCTTGAATACTAATTTGAAGTCAACATTATTCATAAATAAGGTGCGATGAGGTAACAATTGCTTTGAGTGAAGTCAATTTTAAAAATATTTAAATACGTAGTACAAGTTCATGCAAATATGATCAAAAATTTCCAATTGCCATAATCTGCCTAAACATCTAAATAGGACAAGTATGGATAATTATATCTAAAAAAATACCACAATAAAAATATAATTAATATTTTGCATTGGGGTGTAAAATAAATCAATGGTCTTTGTGAGATTGCCTGTTGTTTTCGTCACCACGCCACGGGGAGTTTTAATAAAGATCAATGGTTTGACATTGTCCGAGTGTATAAGTTCATTAGATCAAGTGCAGATTTGAGTGAAACACTGGATGAAAAGCGGGATTCAGTTATTTTGCTTTCTCATTTATTGTCAGCTCTTGGCTCATATCCAAAGGTGGTGCTCGTAATCGTGGAGCCAACTCTCTTTGTTTGTTAAGCACCCTTCACAAGACCAAATAATATCATATCTGACTAGAGAGTAATATGAAGAAACTGCTAAGTGGAATCTTTTAAAATGAAAACGGAAGCCCCATTCTACTATGTACAACGACGACGGCCAAATGACGTCGTGATTCGGGTCACTGAATCATTATAATCCTCAACTAAATAACTACAAAACAATTATTTTACTATACTAAATAATGACCCACATTCTAAAATACAATACAATTGGTGATTGTACAAAAAATACCCTTTGTTTATGATTAAAATAGACAATGCAGAATGATAAAGGGTCCATTGCTGAATGTAAAAAATACAACAAAGGAATACATTTCAATTAAAATAATTAACAAAAATTACTACTCACAAAAAGATCATTGTACGATTATTATTTTGCAGCCTTGACTTTAGATAACGTGTAGGTATATTAGAAGCCAAATAATTAAAGTTTCGAATGGATGATTTTCAATATTGACACTTCAACTTTGAATCGTAATACTAAGGATTGTGTGCGCATTTCTAAATCCTTTACAATAAAAAAATCTAAGACCAGAATGCTACATAATTCTGTTGTAATTATCTACATCAAAGTATTATAATTATCTCAAAACAAAGTTATAATTTTTCTTAAAGGTGTCAATTACCGGTGCACCCACTGTAATAATGAAGTTCCAACATATTTTTTGATGATTTAATAAAAATGCTATTCTTCCTGATTGTATTAATATATATTTGGGTTGGTCTGTAATAAAATAAAAAATACCTTTTTTATGGTGATTTTAAAATATTTATTATAGATAGTTTCAAATCATATAAATCCAGCTGAAAGATCCCATACTTGTATCGATCCATTTACGCACTGTAGCTTTTAATAGTATCGATTCCTGAATATAACACCCATTAAATATATATTTCAAGTAAATGTTGTCACCAATAAATGGCAAAACTACCAGCAACAGTAGTTCCGATGGTTGCAGGTTCGTTGATTACACAGGATGTGATATTCCACTGCAACTTCACCACAAATATATAAATTGAATTTAACAAAACTGTTAAAAGCTTCGATAAATCACGCTCACAATTTATTATTAATGACATTTATAATGAAATCATAAGCCTTTACATTACATCAATCACGTTTATTCGGATACTCCTGAAATTATCATCATTTGTCAGGAGATGAAAATAACAATCGTCCGTACCGGCACGTGTATTATTTATCTCCTTTCATTTTTTTTAAAGAAAACACAAGACTGATAGCTTGAGTTCTGAGTTCTGAGTTTGTTTTTACCGAAAAAAATAAATGAATAAAACGCCTCAGAGCGTCTACGGGTTTCGAAGAATAAAAAGCGGTTGGCTAAACAGCAATCAGGTTTTTAGTATACATTATATTTGTCCAATCCTTTTCAGGTACATATCGTTGTTAACTACTGAGGATGAGAAGTTTCAGGTAGATAACAGATTTAAAGTGACTATACAAATAAAATTAATTCTAAAACACTCAATGGACTGCGTACGTTAACTTTCAAATATACATCTCAGGGGATCGATGTATTTTTTTTGATTGCCCAAAAACGATCTATTAAAAAAAAATTAACCCAATACAGTGAATGCAAATTATGCATTAAAAGATAAATCTTAATATATTTTTAATTATAAGATGATATTAAATTCGTTTTCAATAAATAATGTGTGGGAAGTAAATAAATATTTGTAAGTAAAATATATTTCAGTACGGTGCACGTATGAAAATTCTCTCTCGAATACTAAGTATTCAAGTAATATACTTACATTGGAAAAATACGTACACTATAATAATTATGAAATATAATTGTGTTTTAATATATTTATCATATATGGAGAAATCAGTTACGTCCAGACAGCCGTCTTGTACACACGTATATTGAAGTGCTCCTTGCATGGTTAAGCAAATTCGAAAGTGTCAAGTACACAAGTGTCGCAACTACCAAACCGGTCTGCCGCCCTGCGACCTCTCCTGATAACGAGCTTGCCGCAACGCCGCCAAAATCCACTTCACCATTATTATCAGGTACCATCGCTCCTTATCATAGTAACATATACTCATTAGTTAACTCGTAAACGTAATGGCTCAAACGACGATCGATGGGTTTCTTTTACCAAAGAACCCGATCAAACGTCCAAGACCTACTACTCCTACTTCCATTCCAAAACAAAACCAATTTAAGTCGCTGGGGGAGGTAATTTTGTCATCCGATAAGGATGTCAAAAAACCTCCCCCGTTATATCTCAAATCTTCAGGGCACGGTGAAAACTTGACGATTGTCAAGAAATTCATCAATAAATTCCAACTACATTATAAACCAAACGGACAAGTCAGAGTCCAAACCAGCAATATCACTGATTTCAGAGCCCTTAAAGCGGGCCTGAAATCATTAAACAAGGAATTTTTCTCCTTTACGTTAGAATGTGACAGACCTAAAAAATCTGTCATACGAGGCCTGCCTCTGCTTCCTGTAGAGGAAATCAAGCAGGACCTTAGCGACAAAGGATTTAAAATAATAGACGTGTTCCTAATGAAAGGAAAAAATGGCTCCATTACGAAGTCACCCCTATATTTAATAAATCTCAGCAATGAGACAAATATGAGTGACTTCAAAAACACTACTAATATCTGTCACTGTAGAGTGACAATTGAAAAATACTCTCTTGGGAGAAATTCTATCACGCAATGTTTCCGTTGTCAACAGTGGGGACACGCAGCATCCAACTGCAACAACGCATTCAAATGCGTGAAATGTGGCGGCGATCACCAGACTTCCACGTGCATAAAGGATGCCACTTCCCCCGCAAGATGCTGCAATTGCGGAGGGGACCACACTGCAAATTACAAAGATTGCCCTGACAGACAGAAGCAGATCAAATTAAGATCTACCCCCAAGCTGCCAGCTGCGAGACCGGCCACCCAGCGTGCACCAGTGCCGCCCCCGAACATCGTCAACGGACGCTCCTGGTCCCAGGTTGCTCGTGGACCAATGGCCGCCCAGGTCATCTCCCCGTCCACATCTCATCACGTGACTGACCTGTCATGGGCACAGATTGCCCAAGGTCCCACCACCACATCTACTGCGAAGAACATTACCGCCCCAATCTCTAGCGCTGATATGCCGATAGGAGACCTGATGACTCTTGTATTGAAGGTTCAAGAGCTCCAGCGGAAGCTAAAGACATGTCAGACAAAGAATGAAAGGATATATCTCATCATGGAGCTCGCCGCATCGCTTGATAATGTCTAAGGTTAGTCACTGTTCTAATATTAAGATTGTTGCTTGGAATTCCCGGGGAATTTCAAATAAATTCGACGAAATGATTGACTTTATGTTAAGAGAAAGTGTTGACATTGCATTGATAAGTGAAACGTTTCTTAATACAAATATAATTCTGAGAAGACCAGGTTTTGTAATACATCGCAACGATCGAGTTTGCAAAACAGGCGGTGGTGTTTTAATCGTGATGAAAGACTCTATATGTCATTCGAAAGTTGTAATTCGTAAAACTAACTCAATTGAAGTAATAGCAATTAGTGTATCTATTAATAATAAAACTCACATTATTGCCTCGGTTTATAAGCCACCCAAAATAGAAATTTGTCAAGATGATATCCACAAAATTATGTCTCTCGGTAAGGATGTTATAATTGCTGGTGATCTTAATTGTAAAAACACTTTTGGCACTGTATTCGCGGAAATAAGGATGGCCGTTTACTAAGAGAATATTGTGATAAAAAAGACTTTCGTATCCTTTTCCCCGAAAGTCAAACGCATTTCCCACCCAAAGGATATCCATCCATCCTTGATATTGCAGTGGTTAAGGGTTGTCCTTCTCTCACCGAAGTTGACGTAATAGAGTCACTTTCCTCCGATCATCTCCCTATTGTATTTAACATCGGCGGAAATTACAAAATCACCCAAAAAACCTTCTTTAGTTATGAGACGGCTAATTGGAACGCTTACAAAACTCATATTAACAATAACGTTACACTTAAATTTGACACTAACAACACATTTCACGTTGACAATGCAATCACTACACTCACAGATTCTATTAAGAACGCCGCCGCCTTATATATTCCTGTTAAAACCATTAACAATTCTTTTAAGAACAAACTTCCATCTGAAATTGTGGACTTAATTCATGTAAAAAAAAGATTAATGAATCAGTGGCGAAAGAAAAGAAATTGTAAACTCAAATCTGTCATAAATGCGCTAATTTTAGAAATTAAACATAAAATTAAAATTCATAAAAATGAATCCTGGGAACAGAAGATAAGGTCTCTCAAAACACAAAATAACTCACTTTGGCAGATGTGTAAGTCGATGACCAGAAAAACATCCTTTATCCCTCCGCTCAGGAGCGAAGACTGTAATAAAATTATTTACAAGGCTCAGGAGAAAGTTGATCTCATCGCTGAAACATTCGTTAAAGCACACACATTGACACATAATGACACTACAGATAGTCTCACAGAACAAACAGTTACTAAGTCAATTAGGAATCTTCA